>VXCM01006815.1:0-18567 GCA_014773175.1 Lucifuga dentata | reverse complement strand
AAAAAAAAAAAAAGAAAATAGGTTTTATCTGGAACCTGTTTGGACTGAAATGATGATGTCAGCGTTTTTTAGACGGCAACAAAATACGACTTCTATGAAACAGCTGGAAAGAGATTATGCTGAAGAATAAATAATTTAGATTCTTCTTTACTGGATTTACAAAATATTCAGTTTGTCAAAAAAACAAAAAACAAACTAACCCTAACCTAAAAAAAACTAAACCTAAAACTAACTAACCCTAAACCTAAAACAAACTAAACCTAAAACAAACTAAACCTAAAATAAACTAAACCTAACCCTAAACAAACTAACCCTAAAACGAACTAACCCTAAAACAAACTAAACCTAAAACGAACTAAACTTAAAATAAACTAACCCTAAACAAACTAACCCTGAACCTAAAACAAACTAACCCTAAAACAAACTAAACCTAAAACAAACTAACCCTAAAACAAACTAACCCTAAAACAAACTAAACCTAAAACAAACTAACCCTAAAACAAACTAAACCTAAAACGAACTAACCCTAAAACAAACTAAACCTAAAACGAACTAAACTTAAAATAAACTAACCCTAAACAAACTAACCCTGAACCTAAAACAAACTAACCCTAAAACAAACTAAACCTAAAACAAACTAACCCTAAAACAAACTAACCCTAAAACAAACTAAACCTAAAACAAACTAACCCTAAAACAAACTAAACCTAAAACAAATTAAACCTAAAACAAACTAACCCTAAAACAAACTAACCCTAAACCTAAACAAACTAACCCTAAAACAAACTAACCCTAAAACAAACTAAACCTAAAACAAACTAACCCTAAAACAAATTAAACCTAAAACAAACTAACCCTAAACCTAAAACAAACTATTCCTAAACCTAAACAAATTAACCCTAACCCTAAAACAAACTAAACCTAAACAAACTAACTGTAAACCTAAACAAACTAACCCTAAATCAAACTAAACCTAAACAAACTAACCCTAACCCACCAAGCGCCAGTTTTTACATTTGTTGACTTTGTGAGGGCTCAGAATTTATCAGTCAACCCTTATGTTCATCTGAAAACTGAAGAGATTTTAGTGACAAAAAGTCCTGAACGATGAAAAAATGACAGAAACTTCTAAGATCACAACCGTTTGTTTATTTGTTTGTTTGTTTATTTGTCTGTTTGTTTGTTTATTTGTTTGTTTGTTTGTTTATTTGTTTGTTTGTTTGTTTGTTTGTTTGTTTATTTGTCTGTTTGTTTGTTTATTTGTTTGTTTGTTTGTTTATTTGTTTGTTTATTTGTCTGTTTGTTTGTTTATTTGTTTGTTTGTTTGTTAGCAGCATATCTGGAAAAGTTATGGATAGATTTGGATCAAATTTGGGGGACGGACAGATCATGTAAACAGGAAGTGACTCATTTTGGATCAGAGGTTTTTCATCTATAAAATCAAAGCTAACGTGCTAATTTCAGTGAAATTTAGAATGGAAGCTAATTTAAACAAACAAACAAACATCTGCTGTTTTGTTGGTCGTCATGGAGATATTTACTCTCTAAACCATGACGTCACATAAAAACGATTAATATTATTAATGTTAATTTCAACATGAAACATGACGTTTAGAGCCTGGACCCTCCGACAACGTGTGTGTGTGTGTGTGTGTGTGTGTGTGTGTGTGTGTGAGAGAGCGTGTGTGAGCGTGTGTGTGTGTGAGCGTGTTTAGGTGCCAGATCCTGAGAATGTGTGTATTGTTTGTCACAT
This sequence comes from Lucifuga dentata, assembly GCA_014773175.1. Lineage (NCBI taxonomy): Eukaryota > Metazoa > Chordata > Actinopteri > Ophidiiformes > Bythitidae > Lucifuga > Lucifuga dentata. Next base: position 16,814 of record VXCM01006815.1, on the reverse strand, counting down.
TCCATGAAGGGAAACTGAAGCCTGACGTCTCTTGCTCGCCCGCTCAGCCTGAGCAGAGAGAGAGAGTGAGAGTGTTTGGCTCAGAGAGAACGCCGTGTTTGTTTCCTGCATGTGTGTTCAGCGTGTGCACGCCACTGGGGGTGTGTGTGTGGAGTGTAACGTGTGTGTGTGTGTGTGTGTGTGTGAGAGAGCGTGTGTGAGCGTGTGTGTGTGTGAGCGTGTTTAGGTGCCAGATCCTGAGAATGTGTGTATTGTTTGTCACATTCCATGAAGGGAAACTGAAGCCTGACGTCTCTTGCTCGCCCGCTCAGCCTGAGCAGAGAGAGAGAGTGAGAGTGTTTGGCTCAGAGAGAACGCCGTGTTTGTTTCCTGCATGTGTGTTCAGCGTGTGCACGCCACTGGGGGTGTGTGTGTGGAGTGTAACGTGTGTGTGTGTGTGTGTGTGTGTGTGCACAGCACATCTCTGTCAGATAAGAACAATGACATTTGGTTTCTGAGTCGTGACGGCAGCGAGCAAAGACTTCTGAAAAAACATGGACGCCATATGTCATACATGAACCTTCATCAGCGAATAGCCAATCAAAGACGTGGTGCGGAAGAGAGAGAGAGAGAGAGAGAAAGACTAAAGAACAACTTCTTCTTGCAATGATGGAATGAGAGTAGCAGCACTTCCTGTCTGCCATGTTTCCTTTAAGACGTTCGTTAATTTAATAACTTCAACAGAACAGTTAGAACATGTTACCGCCGTGTTTCCTGTGATGATTATTGATCTCAGCATTTTTCACGTCTCTAAAGCTGATATTTAGTTGTACTGAATGAACTGAAACTAATGACAGTCTGGAAGGTAGGAAGAACAATTCTAAAACGTAGCGTTCCAGTAGCACGTTTTAGAAAACAGCTGTCAATAACGTGATGTGTGTCCAGGTTTTCTTGGGCTCAAACATGCGAAATCGCTGGTATGCTCCTTTAAAGCACATGAATGAAAGTTTTAGTGTGAACACATTTGTGGCTTTTTCAAACAATCAGGGAAAAATAAAACAGAACAATCAGTAATCAGTAATAGTAAACAATAATCAGTAATCAATAATCAGTAATAGTAATCAATAATCGGTAATCAATAATCAGTAATCGCGCTGATTTCAAATCAGATTTCAAATTCAGGCTTTTCAGGATTCAAGGGACAACCGGAGAGCCAGGTGTTCTGATGTCATAAACACATTCATATTCACCACATTTTTAGCATGTTAAGCTGTGTGTGTGTGTGTGTGTGTGTGTGTGCACAGCACATCTCTGTCAGATAAGAACAATGACATTTGGTTTCTGAGTCGTGACGGCAGCGAGCAAAGACTTCTGAAAAAACATGGACGCCATATGTCATACATGAACCTTCATCAGCGAATAGCCAATCAAAGACGTGGTGCGGAAGAGAGAGAGAGAGAGAGAGAAAGACTAAAGAACAACTTCTTCTTGCAATGATGGAATGAGAGTAGCAGCACTTCCTGTCTGCCATGTTTCCTTTAAGACGTTCGTTAATTTAATAACTTCAACAGAACAGTTAGAACATGTTACCGCCGTGTTTCCTGTGATGATTATTGATCTCAGCATTTTTCACGTCTCTAAAGCTGATATTTAGTTGTACTGAATGAACTGAAACTAATGACAGTCTGGAAGGTAGGAAGAACAATTCTAAAACGTAGCGTTCCAGTAGCACGTTTTAGAAAACAGCTGTCAATAACGTGATGTGTGTCCAGGTTTTCTTGGGCTCAAACATGCGAAATCGCTGGTATGCTCCTTTAAAGCACATGAATGAAAGTTTTAGTGTGAACACATTTGTGGCTTTTTCAAACAATCAGGGAAAAATAAAACAGAACAATCAGTAATCAGTAATAGTAAACAATAATCAGTAATCAATAATCAGTAATAGTAATCAATAATCGGTAATCAATAATCAGTAATCGCGCTGATTTCAAATCAGATTTCAAAATCAGGCTTTTCAGGATTCAAGGGACAACCGGAGAGCCAGGTGTTCTGATGTCATAAACACATTCATATTCACCACATTTTTAGCATGTTAAGCTGTGTGTGTGTGTGTGTGTGTGTGTGTGTCCACGCTCAGCAAACATGGTGGCGTGTTAGGCTGATCGCTGGCGTTTAGAGGCACTGCTAAGTGGCACCAGGCCACTGCCAAAACAAACAGGAGTGTGTGTGTGCGTGCGTGCGTGTGTGTGTGTGTGTGTGTTTCAGCTAAGTGCCACAGTGTGTTTGCCAAAACAAACAGTCTTAATGAGAAGCAGCTCCTGGGAGAGAGAGAGAGAGAGAGAGAGAGCGAGCGAGCAGGTCAAACACACTGACCTCGCTGTCTCCTTAAAGGAAACACTACTCCTGTCTGTCCTCCTGCAGCACCACCATCACCTTCATCACCACCTTCATCATCACCATCATCAGCTTCATCATCAGCTTCATTACCTTCATCATCTTCATCACCTTCATCATCAGCTTCATCATCTTCTTCATCACCTTCATCACCTTGATCATCACCTTCATTACCTTCATTATCACCTTCATCATCTTCTTCATCACCTTCATCATCAGCTTCATCACCATCATCATCACCTTCATCATCTTCATCACCTTCATCATCAGCTTCATTACCTTCATCATCTTCATCATCACCATCATCACCCTTCCTCTGTCACTCCTCCACACTCCTTCCTGTCTCTCATCCCTCCATCCACCGCACAAGCTGAGATGCAAGTGTGTGTGTGTGTGTGTGTGTGTGTGTGTGTGTGGGTGTGTGTGTGTGTGTGTGTGGGTGGGTGGGGGACCAGGTGAGCTATGGCGGTCAGACATGACGTGTGTCCGTGTGAGGAAACATGGAACATTTCTGCTGAGTCAGCTCATGTGTGTGAATGTAGAGCTTGTTTAAATGCAAACATGCATGTGATTGTGCATGTATGTTCTGATGTGCAGCAGCAGCAGCAAAGCGTGTCTGAGCTGCTGAGTCCAACATGAAGGCGCTGCGTGTTTTAGCTTTACATGTAGGAACTGCTGATGAGCTGAAGTCAGCCTCTGCAGGAAACACGCCTTGCTGCTTTGGCCTCAGAGTCGTGTTTTTTAGAACACGCTACTTGTCATTTCCAGTGTTTTGTGAAACGGATTGATTACATTAAACAACAAAAAGTATTGATTTTTTTTATAAAAGAAGTGAGGAGATGCTAAAATGCGAATACACCTGACTGATATTGACTTTTTATTGATTATGCATTATGATTATGGAAGCTTGCCTGAAGAAGTTTCTGGTGAATTTTGAGAGGAAATCTTGAAAAGTGATGATTTTTAATTTTTTTAATTTTACTAATCATGTTGCTCCTGTATTGATCCTTTTAATTGATTTCATCTTCTGCTTGTTGCTCGTTTTATTTTGAAAATTGAGAAAGGAAATAAAAGATAAACAGGAAGCTTTAGAAGTTTGGAATCAGCAGAAAGATGTTTTAGACAGGAAGTGATGAACCTGTCAGGATAAAAGCTGATAGTAAATTTATTTATCAGTACAACAACAAGAAGTGTGAGTTTTTATCATATTTAACGTTTGTTTCGTCTACCTGCCGGGAAAATTAGCTGCTAAATCTGGCACAAAGCAGTTTGAGATTGATGTGTTTTAGTTTTTTATTTTTTATTTTGCACGGTTCTGGTTTAATAAATAAATAAAAGTGCAAAGCCAAAGCAAACCAGACCACACCTGGATCACCTGGACAGGTAGGACCCATGCTTTACTTTACTTTGCTGCTGTGTGTGTTGTTATTAGCATTAGCTTGGACGTTACGACTCATGCTTTACTTTGTGTGTTCCTATTTTCATTAGCCTGTTAGCATGCTAGTTGCTGCTCCTTGAGGTNCATGCTTTACTTTGTGTGTTCCTATTTTCATTAGCCTGTTAGCATGCTAGTTGCTGCTCCTTGAGGTTTATGTGTTGTTTTGTTTGTTGAACTCTGAAATTGTTGCCTTCAGTTCTGCTTTAGTTCATGTTTGTTTGAGTTGCTGTGTATGTGTGTGTGTGTGTGTGTGTGTGTGTGTGTGTGTGTGTGATGCTGTATGCTAATCTGTTAGCAGGCTTGTTGTGTTAGCAGGGTATTATTGCTGCTTTATGGCTGTTAGCAGGAACTTTAGCAACATGAAACAGATGCTACGACACACACATTAGAGTCGCCTGTGTTGTGTTGCTGTTTGTGTTTGTACTTATGCTGGTTTTTGTTGAGTGGTTTTAAAATGTTAAATGCTATGTACACACACACACACACACACACACACGCTAGGCTACACACCTTGCTGTGTTGCTGCTGTGTTTGTTGTTTAACTAATGAAAAATATAAATTCTGCACAGCAGAAAAACGTGCGTACCTTCTCCGTGGAAACCAGCAAACAGGAAGTTGCGGAAGCGTAGCATAAAACCAAACAACCTTCCTGTTGAAATGCTGAACATGAATTTTCCCAAAACGGTACGAAAACTCTGCATAACAAAATATAATATGTACATTTAATTTAAAAAAAAAAAAAATATATATATATATATATAATTGAACACAACACTATTAAAATGTATTTGTAGCACCGGAAGTGCTAACAGCTACCTTTCAAAATAAAAGTCTGCACCATTCAATGCAGTGGTATACAGCAGTTTACTATCTTTATTCATAATTGAGTGAAATAAGATCACAGTATTACAGCAGTACCTGTGTAGGTTTGACCATATAGTACTATCATGTAGTACTACTACTAAACAATGACATTAGGTCAAAAATTACTTGCAGCATCAGCTTTAAGCAACAGTTAGCTCAATGCTAAAACTTTGCTGTGGAACAGAAACGGCTGAATGCAGTTATTGTTTCCTGTGGATCTTTGAGCTGCTGTGTGTCGTGAAGTGTCAGGTCAGACGCTGCTGCTTAACCAGCTGTACAAACATGCACACGCATGCACACGCACACAGTTGCAGCAGCATGAGAGGTAAAGCTGGATGACGCATGTCAGCGTTGTGTACATGTATGTAGAAAAGCCTCCAGAGGGGGCGCTGTCTGCAAACTAAAACCTGCAGTTGCCAGTAAAACCATGTGTCAAAGACTCTGTGTGTGTGTGTGTGTGTGTGTGTGTGTGTAATAGTCAGGGTGTATGCATGTGTTGACTCAGTGAGATTGGCGGCTCAGTCTCGAGGGATTCGTGGCGTAGCCGACGCCGGGGCTCTGGTAAAACTAAACACACCTAATTGAGGAGGACGCTTACAGGCCCTCTTGTGTGTGTGTGTGTGTGTGTGTGTGTGTGTGTGTGTGTTGGAGAGAGAGAAGGAGAATGTGTAAGTTAGAGAAGGCATGGAAAGAGCAGAACACAGCAGCAAACATGTCAGGGATTCTTCTGATTTCATGGAATAATAATTATGTTCTAGTAGCCAGATGAAGTCAATGTGTTTTCTTAGCTGCTATTATTATTATTATTATTATTTTTATTTTTATTTTTTAACTAACTGAATGGCATTTGTCTTATAATATCTGCTAAGCATCGGTTCTTACTCACCTGTAACTTCGGAAGACGCCCACTTCACACCGTGATTGGTCAGGTGTGTTGAGGTGTGACAGCACCAGGTTTTAATTTCTCTCAGACGTTTTCAGTCACAGAGAAGGAGCTGTTATATCGTCTGCCTTTACAACAACACACACACAAGTCCTGCTAATAACTCCTCTGTGTTTTATCCCATTATGAGATTAACCTCATTGATATTACAAAACAAAGATGCATGCGCTCACACACACACACACTGACCATCGTTTTCACACTCATTTTCACGCGTGTAAAGCAGCGATACTCTGAGTTTCTGTCTTAAACAAACTCACAGTGAGAAGTTGAGAAATAGTAAGGAGCTAAAACAGGAAGTCTGAGCAGCTTCTCCTGCAGGAACGATGCTGCAGACCTGCGCCGCTCCCGTTCTGCTGCACGACTTCAGTGTTTTAGGAACTTCTCGCCTGATTCTGCCTGCAGGGCTTCACTGAAGGACAACAGCGTGACGCTGCTGGCACGCTTCTCCACACACACAGAGATTAGAATATGCTTCACGCCAACATGTCACCTGTACACACCTGGGCGTCACGGTTCCACCAGGCAGCTGAAATGCACCGTGCATCAGGACTCATTCCCCGCTGAGTGTTTAGTTAACAGTGGAACCAGACATGATGTGAATCCGTCACGTGTGCTGACGGTGAATCTTTGGATCCAGAAGATCTGATGAGATTCTGAGATCTGGATTTGTTCCACTTTGCGTCTTGACGTTGTGAGGTGTTGGTGTTAATAAAAATGTCCAGCATGTGTATCGTGTGATGGACGATCATCAGATATTGCTTCAGATCTGGTTGATTAAAATAGTTGCTGGACATTTATTTTCTGGCTGCACGTTAACAGACATGTCTGGAAAAACATTCGGCTGCTGCCAGAAGATGATTTCTGCAGTAATGAATTTGTATGATAAATATTTTAACATGCTAACTTCAAGGTAATGAATGACAGTAAAAGTCTGTTACGAAAAGAGAAATCAAAGGATGGCTGGGTCTGAGCTGAGGGATGTTTTCTCTTTCTCTGAGCCTCTAGTTTGGTCCTAAACTGTCCATGAGGACGACGTGTCCATGAGTCAGATTCAGCTTCTGCTGTCATAGTTTTCTTCTTCATGGATCAGATGATGCTATGACAGGAAAGGATCCACATTCATCTTTGTTACTCTGATTTACTTTGACATAAACTACTTCCTGTTTGGAGTTTCTTTCTGACCAATCAGCAGAGAGAGTGTTGTCACATGACTTTAGCTGATAGATTCTGGTTTTGATTGTGAAACTGAACCAAATCAACAATTTAGTTCCTGATTCAGACCAGAACAAACGATCTGCAGATCTGAAAAAAGCTCTTAGTCGCAGCCATAACAGCCGCAGTCGGTCCATGTCAGCTGGGACTCACACTCAGACCTGATTGGCTAACGAAGCGTCAGATATCCAGTCTTTGCGCTTTGTAACACAGAGCGGTTTGTCTCTGCTTGTCTAATTACATATTTACTCATTCCAACTATGCAACAGCAGCAACACCATGTGTGTGTGCATGTTGTGCAATCAGCTTCTCGTCATTTCAGTTCTGGTTTACTGACATTATCCGCTTGATAAGGTTTGGTATCTGGTGCGTGATACATGCTATGATGTCATGGAGGAGGCGTACAGATGTTTGCTCAGAGCTGGTTTCCGTGTTGCAGCTGTTGATGTGTAACTTTGTGCTGACTTCTGGTTCCTCTGGATCCTGAAGAACATAGCCAGAAAACTGCTCAACAGGAAAGACGAGGACATCCGTTAGCATTCTGTAGAACTGGCACTGGAAACTCCTGATGCCAGATATGCATCTTTTCATTTTCTCTTTCAATCTGAAATTCATAAACACAGACATGCAAAGTCTGACATGAGACAGGAAGAGACATGGCATGAATCTGTGTCCTCAGCCTCTGCATCGTGCAGCTGATAAGATGAATCTGATCTCTCATCTCGGTAGCATGGCAGCATGTTAGCATGGCAGCATGGCAGCATATTACCATGGCAGCACGGTAACATGGTAGCATGGCAGCATGTTAGTAGGGCAGCATGGCAGCATGTTAGCATGGTAGCATGGCAGCACGGTAGCATGGTAGCATGGCAGCATGGCAGCATGTTAGCATGGTAGCATGGCAGCATGTTAGTAGGGCAGCATGGTAGCATGGCAGCATGTTAGTAGGGCAGCATGGCAGCATGGTAGCATGGCAGCACAGCAGCATGGCAGCACGATAGCATGGTAGCAGGGTAGCATGGCAGCATGTTAGCATGGCAGCACGGTAGCATAGCAGCATGTTAGCATGGCAGCATGGTAGCATGGCAGCACGATAGCATGGTAGCATGGCAGCACGGTAGCATGGAGAATGATGTTTTCAGTCATGATGATGAAAGAAAACATTTAAACTCTGTGCAGCTGCTGTAGATCATCATGTCATCAGCATGATGTATATTATATATGTGTGTGTGTGTTGTACACATCTGTAGAAATGTTGCATACGGCGTCTTCAAAAATGGAGGTTTCAGACATGTCATGGCTGCTGATCGCAGCGGTTGGTGAATACAGGCATGTGTACGAACACAGAATATAAAACACGACACACAAATCGTGTTTCCTGCCAGTTTATGTTCATGCAAACATCCGTGCAGAAATTCAGCCTGTATGAGGAGACGAACAGACAGACGACATGATGACACGCACAGAGACGTCTTAACAGACAGAAAAACCTGCTAACACACAATCAGGTCAAAGTTGCTGTGAGAGAAAACAGTTGTGTGCGTGCATGTGCGTGTGTGTGTGTGTGTGTGTGTGTGTGTGCTGGCAGGAGCACACCTCTGCAGCTGCTTGTGGTTTCAGCATCAACACGCATGACCACCCATCCTGCATAATAATAATGATGTCTCAGCGTGACGTGCAGCATGTGGGCTGCAGATCACATGATAAAGCTGCTTTACTGCCATCGACAGCAGGAACATGCGTCATTTCATGCTCTCTGCAGACTTCTACGACTTCCCATGTAACAGTGCTTTCATGGCTTAAAGGACCATACCAGTGATTTTGCATGTGTGAATGGAGCCTTTTATAAGTTTTGTACGCTCATATTAAAATTCATGTATTATGAGAATTGAGGGACAGTTTAGTCATAAAAAGTCCAGAATGTAGATTTGACTGGTGATTGGTGCTTTTTCTGAGCAGAAAGTCCGTCTTTCTCCACCTGTGCAGACAGAAGCGGCATCAGATCAGAGAGGTGCTGGAGCGTGTTCAGGTGTACACAGGTGAGGTGAATGTGTGTCTCAGGTGACGTGTAGCGTGAAGACAGCAGAGCTGTGAGGAAGATGAGTCCAGATAAGAGTCCATCTGCAGCTGTGAGCAGAACTTAAAGTCACAGATCCTCATTCCAGCTGCTTACATATGACGTTTATTATATTAATTACATTATATTTAATATTTGATGGTGTTATATTACATTAATGCTTAACTCATGATGTTATATGTGTTTAAAGGAGCATTCCAGTGGTTCTGTGACGGGTAGAAGATGAAGGATGAACTGTTTCTAGTGCTCTTTATCAGCATGTTTTGCTCAGCGTTGCATGTTTACAGGTGTATGGAAGAGGATCACACGTTAAAGGAGCAGACCAGTGGTTTTGCATGCTTGAGCCAATATACATAGATCACACATCAAATCCTCAGAGCCCTCACGGGCCCCTACTGTAGGCCCGTACCCGGCCCTAAACAGTTCTGTCCAAACCCGACCCGAAGCCCCAGTTAATGATCTGAGCCCCAGCCGTGTTTTTTTCCCAGCTCTTTTCAAAGTAAAGTAGCATCTGTCAGCTGCTGCTGCAGGTTCAGAAAATGGCGATGCTGCAGTTTCTGAGTGCCAACATGTGATGCCGCATCAGGAGGCATGTTATGATGTGAGCGGAGAGAGGAGGAAAAAAAACCGCCTGAGCCCGGCCCGATTTGTAAATTTCCTCAGAGCTGTACACTTCTTGCCTGGTTAAACTGGCCTACGCGCCGTTCTTTCTGCTTTTCATGTTTTTATGCTTTAACTTTTATGTATGAAGTTGCAATCTGGTAAATTTGTGATGTAAAGTGTCCTGAAAAGCGGTCATAAATAAAATGTATTCTTCTTCTTCTTCTTATTATTATTATTATTAAATGTTAGGGTTGTTTTTCCTACCTTCCAGACTGTCATTGGTTTCAGTTCATTCCAGTACAACATAAAAATCGTGAAACATGCTGAGATAAACGATGCGGTTATTATTTTTTAAGTATCCCACATGGAGCTACACAGGAGAAAACACGTCTCTGCAGGGAAATATTGTCCTGGGAGAAAATGGCTTTTACTGAGAAATTAAAATGATTTGGCAGAATAACCGGAAAACTAAAATATGCTTTTATGTTTTGGAGTAACATAATGTGTTTACCAGTTTGCTTTAACATGCAAAACCACCGGTGTGGTCCTTTGAAACTTGATGAAAACTCTCCAGTCCTCATCTGGTTTACTCATCCCCTCGTCTCCTTTCCTTTCCTCCTATTTCCTTTCTAGTCATTTCCTATCTCTTCAATGTATCTCATGTTCTGCACCGTATGTTTCTCCTCTTTTCAAATCTCCACTTTTATCACTTTTCCTCTTTTCTCCATGTCCTCCTCCTCACCTCCATCTCTTCTCATCTGTCCTCCTCCATCTGTCCTCTGGACGCCGTCGGCCTCCATGTTTGGTTTCGTGCTGTTGGTCGGTGTGATGGATGGAAACCTTCTCTGGTCGTCAGCCAGTTTTATTATCTCAGAGTTCCATCTTCTTTCTGTCTGAGACGTAAACGTCCTGAATGAGTGATAATTAGCTTTAATAAAAATCTGAGCGTTTGAGCTCATGGCGCCTCTGATGATGATTTGATGTTTGATCAAATACTTTAAAAATGTTCTGTTATCAGTGGAAGCATTAAGACGTTCCATCAGATTTCAATGGATGGCACCGTCTGCAGTAAAACATGGCAACACAATCGGACACAGAAAGATCATGTCTACCTACGTATTTACTCTTATCTTGTGTGTGTGTGCTTGAACTCTTTTTTTTGTACATGTTATTGCACTTTAATATTGTTTTCTGGTTATTAGACATGTTTTATTTTCTGTTTTATTTATAATTATTTTTTTAACGCAGCAAAAACAAAGTCAGAATTTCATCATGCAGAGCGGCTCGTTTGTCTGTGTGACTATAAATCTTTGAATCTGAATGTCTGGGTCTTTACACGTGAATACTGAGTGGATCAATATTCATGATGGAATGAACGGCCGACATCTCCGTCCGCTGACGTGCAAAACCGAATGTACTCCCACGAAATTCAAAGTTGAGCTCGTTTAGCTCGTTTAGCTTGCGTTGTTTCAGCCACATGATCCTATAAACTCACGAAAGTCTGTTCCTCTTTCATAATAATGCAATAAAATACACAGAATATTGTAAAAAGACTTTAAAAATACAAGAAGTCCGGAGAAAACAACAAGATCTCACGACAGTAAAAATCATACAGATAATTTACCTGTTACAGGTATAAACCAACAAAGATCAGAGTCACGATTTGTCCTGATTCATGAAACTGAACGTTAAACAGCAAAGAAACATAAACTCTGATTTAAAGCTCCATGTTTTAAAGGACCATACCACCCATTTTGCATGTTTGAGCCTAATATATTCAGTTTTCATACATGTTACGTTACTGACAATCATTTCCCAAAGGATAAAACCGTATTTCAGCTTTCCTGATATTTTGCTAAATCTCTTAATCTTTCAAAATCAAATATTCAAGTGATACACCCACCTTAAAAATCCATGTTTCTCCTGCTAATAGTTACACAGCCTTATGAAGTCACGGTCCTTTAAATTTTTCCATAAACGCAGGTCTTCTTTTGGGACTATATTCCCCGGTGGAGGCATACATTCACTCCACGCTTTTTATTGAGCTTAAACACTAAAATTACATAACTTCTAAAAAACCTGAATACACGTCTTGTTGGCTGTTACTTCCTGTAGACTGTAACATACATGGAGCTATACACACGAGTATACTGAAGGTGAAAAAAGTGAATTTATTTACAAATGAAAGTAATTTGACGGATCACAAATCAAATAAAGCAAATATAAGGAAAGCAAAAGAAAAGCTGCTGCGCTGAGTGGGGAGAGGTCACGCCGCCGCTCAGCCACCGAGCGCTAAGCCAACATACGGCCAGCAGCATCCCACGCCGCTGATGCTCCTGTGGCTCCGCCCACTCAACAATCAACACAGGAAGCAGACAAAGAAACCAGACACATGATATCTGATGTCACATGCATTTTTTTGGTGGATATTTAACAACTGAACCAACCCAAAAGATAAATGCAACTTTCAGACCAAACCACACAAAACACAAAACAATAAAGAACTTCAAATCAAACGGAATGACCTCACAGAAACAAAACATCAGATTTATGGTTTGGAGGAGAAGCAGACGTAATAAATCAGCAGGAAGTTACAGCATCAATCATAATCAGCTCCTCAACGTCTGTCAGAGAGCAGCTGCACTTCCTGTCTGCAATGCAGCCTCCCAAGCTGCAGCAATATGCCTCCAAATGTGAAAATGCCACACCTCCAAATCTGAAACCGCCACGCCTCCAAATCTGAAATGCCACGCCTCCAAATCTGAAAATACCACGCCTCCAAATCTGAAATGCCACGCCTCCAAATCTGAAAATACCACGCCTCCAAATCTGAAACTGCCACACCTCCAAATCTGAAACCACCACGCCTCCAAATATGAAAATGCCACACCTCCAAACCACACCTTTTTGCTGTGAGGCAACAGTTCTCAGCATGAAGATGCCATGATAACAGGAAAACCTAAGTATGATTTATTTTGTCATGTAACATGTACATGTCATGTAACATGTTGTTGGGTCATATTAATTAATTCAACTAAAACCACAAATCCAAAACCACCAGTATGGTCCTTTAAATTGTAATTAACCAACAAGTCGGTGGCAGTAACTTTTCTGCATTCTGTCGTATGCAACATGTGCATATCAGGACACACACATACACACACACACACACACACACACACACACACACACACACACACTCACCCAGCCTGTCTTGTTGCTGTTGTAACCAAAGTTTCCTTCTCCAGTAGACAAAACTCCTAATGAGTTTCCACAGCCAAAAACACTATTACACACACACACACACACACAGCATCTGTGCAGCCGCAGAGTAAATGGATTTATTGTTATTGTGATAACCTCAGAGTCCTGCAGCGTTAAATATGGCTGAAATAAGATTGTTTTAATAAGGCCAGATTTAAAATGACACACACACACACACACACACACACACACACAATCTTGGAATGTTGTCTCTCTCTCCCTCTCTCACTTTTAATAAGTTTCATCTTGTCAGGCTTTGGGTGGGTTGAGAAGTGTGTGTGTGTGTGTGTGTGTGTGTGTGTGTGTGTGTGTGTACGAGGACGAGCGTAGAAATATTTATGAGGATCGTTTAAAATCATCTGTCTTGAGTTGCATGCAAGAACTGCCATCTGCTAAATTATGAACGTATGCGTGTGGCTGTGTGTGTGTGCGTGTGCATGTGCATGTATGTGTGTGTGTGTGTGAGTTTACTGGGCAGTCCCAGGAGGATCAGGTCTCTGTATGTCTAAACTAAGCAGGCAGCCATGACAAACATTGAGCTGTTGAATTATGAGCTGCCTGTATCTGCTCAGCGTGTGTGCACGTGTGTGCACATGTGTGCCTGCCTGTGCATGTTTGATTGCACATGTTACTTTCAGCACACGCTGTCTGAGGTTAATTGATGGTGCTGAATGCAAAGTAAAACCATGACGACTTCCTGTCATGTTTTATTTTTGGATTTTTTTTATTTTTCAAAAACTATTAATTTATTTCTGTTGGAAATAAAGTATTTTACATTTAAATTTGCAACCCACGTGAAATTGTTGGTTTTAGTAGGAATCTGTTAATTTTGTTGTCATGGTTACAGTGTCACAGGTCAATGACATGAGCTAAGTGCTACTGATGCTAACATGCTACAGCTACGCCATGTTGGAACATTTTACGTTTTTACCAGAATAAGGTTTCTATTTTTACGTTGATGAAACAGCAAAACATTTTACTTCTGTCAGACGTCGCATTTTAAAGCTTCAAATCTTCAACATCGTTTCACTTCTCTGCATGTTAACATCAGTGTTAGCTTAGCCGCTATGCTAACTTCTGGTACCAACATGGGTTCTGTGATGCTAAATGAAGGAAAGTTCTTACGTGCAGATTGATTTTCTGAATCAGCTGATAAATGATGGTTTTTATCAGCTGTGTGTTTCCATAATTACATTCTCACTTTTTTCTCCTCTGTGTGATGATGTAGAAGTCGTATGACAGGAGTGTGTAGCATGTTACAGCCGTGTTACGGGTAATAAGATGATGACACTGTCATTGTTGTCATCTCCACTCAGGATGACAAGTAGAACATGTACGGGACGTGACTGCTTCCTGACTCCATTAAAACCAGTCGAATCATCGTGTGTTCATGTGTTTTATGTGTCGTACCTGGCAGAGAATCCAGAAAGAATCAGAGAATCAGAGAATCCAGAAAGAATCAGAGAATCAGAGAATCCAGAAAGAATCAGAGAATCAGAGAATCCAGAAAGAATCAGAGGGAATCAGAGAATCAGTTTGATGCAGGAAAGCATGCAGGCAGAGATAAAGACCATCATGACTTGCACTAAGCATAACAACAGAGACTTTTGCTGATACAGCATATTTTGGTTTGATTGGACGTTTTCCTGTGAATTGAAAATGAACCAAACCAAGTGATCAGACCAGAGCAAACGATCTACAGATCAGAAATCATCCTGAGTTTGATTCAGTAACAAGCAGAACAAATACGAGTAAACCTGCAGTCAACTAAAACATAATCACCAATAATGCGCACTCTCTCTCTCTCTCTCTCTCTCTCTCTCTCTCTGTCTGTCTGTCTGTCTGTCTCTGTCTGTCTCTCTCTCTGTCTGTCTGTCTCGCTCTCTCTCGTTGCCATGGCGATAAGTTGGGAGCTCTGATGGATGGATTGTGTGTATGAATGACTGTCCCTATTTATTGAAGGTGGAGGACACAGACACTGTTCTGTTTAGGCAGAACTCAGACCGTGACCCCGTGACCTCTCACACAGACACACACACACACACACACAGGCTGTTTTATAATGAGTTGTCACGCTGATGTAGGCACAAATGAATGAGACTGACGTTGATAAGTTATAAGCTGTAATGATGGCGAGGACGAATGCTCAGAAACTTCTTTCTTTCTTTCTTTCTTTCTTTCTTTCTTTAGCAGCCCACGTAGTCAAACTTACAGATAGTTTTAGTAAAAGTATTTTTGGTTAGAAGACATTTAGTAGAAAGAAGACATTTAGTAGAAGACATTTTGTAGAAACACATTCTGTGTTTCTGCAAAATTTGTGACTCTGATCCATTTAAACACTTTAATCAGATTTACAGCATTTACATGCATGTTACAATGAACAGTAAACACAGAATAAGTTCATAAAGTCAGCATATTTTGGGGGCACATTAAAGGACCATACTTGTGGTTTTGCATGTTTAATCCCAATAAATACAATCTGCATACATGTTACGTTACCGACAAACATTTTCCAAAATATAAAATCCTATTTTAGTTTTCCTGTTATTTTGCCAAATATCCTAATCCTTCAAAATAAAATGTTGAGGTGATACGAACTTTAAATTCACCTGCTAAAATTCACCTTTTAACACGTATGTGTTGTAGAATGTGTTGTTGAGAAGACTCATTTTAAATTTCTCCGTAAAAGCAGTTTTCTGCTGGAACTGTATTCCCTGGTTCAGAAATAAGTTTTCTTCTGTGCATCGCCACACGGAACTGGTTAAATAAAGTTACTTCAACAAAAAGTGTCATGGTGTAATGTTGGAGTAACGTTCATGTATGTGGGCTGTGTTTATTGGGCTCAAACATGAAAAATCACCAGTGTGGTCCTTTAACATTCCACACATCCTGTCAGGAATGATCACATCATTTATAAGGGTCATTAGGTTAATGTGTTAAGGAGAGTGAGACAGGTAGATTAGCGCGTTAAGGAGAGTGAGACAGGTACAGTAGATTAGTGTGTTAAGGAGAGTGAGACAGGTAGATTAGTGTGTTAAGGAGAGTGAGACAGGTAGATTAGTGCGTTAAGGAGAGTGAGACGGGTAGATTAGTGCGTTAAGGAGAGTGAGACAGATTAGTGCGCTAAGGAGAGAGACAGATTCGTGCGTTAAGGAGAGTGAGACAGGTAGATTAGTGTGTTAAGGAGAGTGAGACAGGTAGATTAGTGCGTTAAGGAGAGAGAGAGACAGGTACAGTAGATTAGTGTGTTAAGGAGAGTGAGACAGGTAGATTAGTGCGTTAAGGAGAGAGAGACAGGTACAGTAGATTAGTGTGTTAAGGAGAGTGAGACAGGTAGATTAGTGTGTTAAGGAGAGTGAAACAGGTAGATTAGTGCGCTAAGGAGAGAGAGACAGATTAGTGCGCTAAGGAGAGAGAGACAGATTAGTGCGTTAAGGAGAGTGAGACAGGCTGCAGGTCTTCCATAAACCCTCCTTTATAAGTTAACGGGGTACAACGTTCTCCCTCAGGGCCTCCTCATGAATGAAGCTCTCAGCTTCACCTTCAGTCTGGTCAGTGTGTGTGCGTGTGTGTGTGTGTGTGCGTGTGCGTGTGTGTGTGTGTGTGTGTGCGTGTGTGTGTGTCAAACCTNTCACCTTCAGTCTGGTCAGTGTGTGTGCGTGTGTGTGTGTGTGTGCGTGTGCGTGTGTGTGTGTGTGTGTGTGCGTGTGTGTGTGTCTGTGTGCGTGTGTGTGTGTGTGTCCCCAGAGGGAATTACCTGAATCCAGATCCTCAGGTAGATAAGTCTGCAGCCTTGATTCAACATTCATTAATCTCTCTGTGCCTCTGTAGCTCCCAGCAACACACACACACACACACACACACACACACACACACACACACCTGGTAAACTGTGGTATGTGGAGGTTTTTGGAATAAGATTCCATCATCACAACGTTCTGCTGAATCTTCTCAAACACGATCCGTCTGTTTCCTCACCTCAACCTCCATCAACCTCCATCAAACCTCCACCAACCTCCATCAAACCTCCACCAACC
>VXCM01006811.1:0-40035 GCA_014773175.1 Lucifuga dentata | reverse complement strand
CATAGGCTGAGCTAAGGCTAACAACCTAGCAGAGACCTAGGCTGAGCTAAGGCTGACTAAAGCTAGGATAGACATAGGCTGAGCTAAAGCTAGCTAAACCTATCATAGACATAGGTTGAGCTAAGGCTAGCTAAACCTAGCATAGACATAGGCTGAGCTAAGGCTAACTAAACCTAGCAGAGACATAGGCTGAGCTTAGGCTGGCTAAACCTAGCATAGACATAGGCTGAGCTAAGGCTAACTAAACCTAGCACCGACATAGGCTGAGCTAAGGCTAGTTAAACGTAGCACAGATAGGCTGAGCTACCTAGCATAGACATAGGCTAAGCTAAGGCTAACTAAACCTATCACAGACATAGGCTGAGCTAAGGCTAACTAAACCTAGCATAGACATAGGCTGAGCTAAGGCTAGCTAAACCTAGCATAGACATAGGCTGAGCTAAGGCTAACTAAACCTAGGATAGACATAGGTTGAGCTTAGGCTAGCTAAATTTAGCATAGACATAGGCTGGGCTAAGGCTAGCTAAACCTAGCATAGACATAGGCTGAGCTAAGGCTAGCTAAACCTAGCAGAGACATAGGCTAAGCTAAGGCTAACTAAACCTAGCATCAACATAGGCTGAGCTAAGTGTAGCTAAACCTAGCATAGATATAGGCTGAGCTAAGGCTAACAACCTAGCAGAGATCTAGGCTGAGCTAAGGCTGACTAAAGCTAGTATAGACATAGGCTGAGCTAAAGCTAGCTAAACCTANTCTAGGCTGAGCTAAGGCTGACTAAAGCTAGTATAGACATAGGCTGAGCTAAAGCTAGCTAAACCTAGCATAGAGATAGGCTGAGCTAAGGCTAACTAAACCTAGCACAGACATAGGCTGAGCTAAGACTAACTAAACCTAGCATAGACATAGGCTGAGCTAAGGCTAGCTAAACCTAGCATAGACATAGGCTGAGCTAAGGCTAGCTAAACCTAGCAGAGACATAGGCTAAGCTAAGGCTAACTAAACCTAGCATCAACATAGGCTGAGCTAAGTGTAGCTAAACCTAGCATAGATATAGGCTGAGCTAAGGCTAACAACCTAGCAGAGATCTAGGCTGAGCTAAGGCTGACTAAAGCTAGTATAGACATAGGCTGAGCTAAAGCTAGCTAAACCTAGCATAGAGATAGGCTGAGCTAAGGCTAACTAAACCTAGCACAGACATAGGCTGAGCTAAGACTAACTAAACCTAGCATAGACATAGGCTGTGTTTTCCCTATCCCACACCACAGAGGCCACGCCTACTTCCTGTTGGATGGAGGGTTATGCTCATTCAAAATAAGATGACATCACATGTTTACTATTTTACAGCAGTTTTCACAACAGACGGTGAATTTCACGTCTCACTTTCGAAGTTTACTTTTGATTTTTGCATGTTTTTCATCTTTAATGCACAAAACTCGTAAAAAAAAAAAAAAAAATCTTGTGAAAAGTCCAATTTCACATTATGCTGTAAAAAAACAAAAAGTTTGCCAATACATCTTCTTCTTTTCCTTTGGGCTTTCCCTTCAGGGGTCACCACAGCGAATCATCTGCCTCCATCTAACCCTATCCTCTGCCTCCTCTTCTCTCACACCAACTAACTTCATGTCCTCTTTCACTACATCCATAAATCTCCTCTTTGGTCTTCCTCTAGGCCTCCTGCCTGGCAGTTCCAACCTCAGCATCCTTCTACCGATATGTTCACTATCCCTCCTCTGTACATGTCCAAACCATCTCAGTCTGGCCTCTCTGACTTTATCTCCAAAACATCTAACATTTTGTATGTTATGTATTGGCAAAAAGTTTGCCAATACATAACATACAAAATAATGACTTTACATGTTATTTCTTATGCAGAATTAGACAGAATCCATCTTTTCTGTTTTTTTACATCATAGAATAATCTGAATGCAGCCAAATTAAAGGCTGGTTTATGTTTAAAGGAGCATACCAGTGGTTTTGCATATTTCAGCCCAATAAATACTACTTGTATACATGTTATGTTAGCCATTAGCCGCTAGCCATTTTCCAAAACAAACGACTGGAGCTTTAAACACTAGAATTGTTTTCCTAAAATGAGGAAAGAGGAGAAATTGTTTTCGGCCAAGATTATACTTGACATTAAAGGAACATGCCATTGGTTTTTGCACTTTTGAGCCCAATAAATACAACCTGCACACTTTACATTAGCAGGCAAAACATCAAATTTTAAGGTGGATGTATCAGCTGAACATTTTATTTTGAAAGATTAGAAAATTTGGCAAATTAACAGGAAAACTAGAGTATAGTTTTATGTTTTGGAAAATGGTTGTATGCACAGAAACTGCAGCAAACAGCAGAGATAAGTGCCACCGACAGGTCAGTGTTTAGAAGACGTGAGACAGGAAGTGTTTTGCGTTTGTTCCTTTAGGACAGGAAGTCGTAGCTCTGTGGGTATTTTGGTGTTGTGTATCTTTGTGCGTTTGTAATGGAAACACAAACACACACATACATCAGCCTGTCTCCCCCACCCACAGAAACGACCTTCACGCTAAATATACCCTTTACATGTAAAACCCACGCGTGAAAATAACTTCATTTACCTGCTCAAACCAGCGTGTGAAAACACCTCAGAACTCAGAGATTTTAGCAGTTTAACCCTCGCACGCTCATTTTCTCTCATTTTATTTTACATTTGGGTTTCAGCACCTGTTTACTAAAATACATAAAACCTCAACTAAAAATATATTTGGCATTTTTAAAGCACAAATTAATCCCTTATCATAAAATTTACAAGTGAAAAGCCAAACGTTTTGGAGGCTTTTACATGAAGAAATCATGTTAAGATGCAAAACCAGCTTTTGAGAATAAATAATACTCAAAATAATTCCTTTTTTAAAAAATAATTTCCTACATTTCATGTCAGAATATATGCAGAATGATTATTTTGTGACACAAAATTTTATGCACAAAGAAAACAAAAAAATCACTTCTAATTCCACATGTAAACAGCATAAATCACTTTTAAAGGACCATACTGGTGGTTTTACATGTTTAACCCAATAAATGCTATATATACTACTACTAAATACTACTAATACACACATTACTGACAACCATTTTCCAAAACATAAAATAATAGTTTAGTTTTATTGTTATTATGCCAAATTTTTATAACAAAAAATAATTGTGATGTAAGGTATAAACACGCAGTATTAGCATGTTTCAAGTCTCTACAAGTTGATTTCTGTAGTGTAACAGTAATAAACTGAAACAATGGAAGTCTGGAAGGTCGGAAGAACAATTCTAATATTTACCACTAACGTAGTATATTTTAGAAAATAGATGGTTGATGGTAATATAAGGAAATATAATATAATGCAGGTTGTATTTATTGAGCTTAACCATGGAAAACCACCGGTATGGTCCTTTAAGAGATCAGAAATTGTTATCTTAAATTATCTGCATGTTATGATCATAAAAAATTATGGGAATAAGATGTTACAGAAAGATTAGAATAAAAAATAGAAAATTTAGATTTATTCTAAATGTAAAATATAATTGTAGATAAAATAAGAACGTTTAATAAAAATAACCGGCTGCTCAGAGACAGATTTCAGCTTTCATCATGAATATTTCTTTTGTTGAACATTTTAAAGCTCATAAAGGTTTTACCATCTGGTCTTTTACCTGCCCACACACTCCGCACATCTTCCACGGTTTGACACGTTCACCTCCACGCTCACAGGACCAAACCTTCCATTCTTCTGAAGAAACACGCAACATGTAAATCAGCTGCAGAAACGCCTATGCAAACCATCTTTATTTTAGTCAAAAACGAATCATCTGGAACCTTCCTGCCACTCCAAACAGCGAAACCCTGCCGCTGACTGATCGATTTTATTCACACAGCAACCATCTTCAAAGGAGCATACCGGTGATTTAGCATGATTGAGCCCAATAAATTACATTACTAACAGTGATTTTCCAAAACATCCTACTTGAGCGGTAAATGTTAATGTTTTTTTGTTTTTTTTTTTCAGATAAAAATCAACCTGGAAACTTGAAATGTGCTTAATATAAATAATCATCAAAGCAAACAAAACATCTATTAGATTTTTTTTTGTTGTTGAAGTCACTTAATTTAACTGATTCAACGCAGAGCTGCACAGAAGAAAACGTGTGTCTCCGCCAGAGAAAATAGTCCCATCTACAATTAAGTCTACAATTAAGTGTTAGCAGGTGAAACGTTGAGTTATAAGGTGTTTGTGTCACCTGAACATTTGATTTTTAGAGATTAAGAGATTTGAAAAAAAAAAAAATATATATATGGCTTCATGTTTTGGAAAATGGTTGGCAACATGACATGTATGTGAATAGTATTTATGGGGCTTAAACATGTAAAAATCACCAGTATGCTCTTTTAAGATTATGACAGGTTATTATGACAGATTATGACGTACATGTAACATTACTGACAATCATTTCCCAAAGGATAAAACCGTATTTCAGCTTTCCTGATATTTTGCTAAATCTCTTAATCTTTCAAAATCAAATATTCAAGTGATACACCCACCTTAAAAATCCATGTTTCTCCTGCTAATAGTTACACAGCCTTATGAAGTCACGGTCCTTTAAATTTTTCCATAAACGCAGGTCTTCTTTTGGGACTATATTCCCCGGTGGAGGCATACATTCACTCCACGCTTTTTATTGAGCTTAAACACTAAAATTACATAACTTCTAAAAAAACCTGAATACACGTCTTGTTGGTGATGATGGATTACCTATCCCAAGAACGTTTACAGTATCAACAAGTTGATTTTAATAGCAGGATGAACTGAAACCAATGGAGGTCTGGAAGGTAGGAAAAACATTTTTAATTCACCGTTCCAATAGTATGCTTTGGGAAATGATTGTCAGTAATGTTACATGTATGAAAACTGAATATATTAGGCTGAAACATGTAAAATGGTTGGTATGGTCCTTTAAGTCAAATTCAGCAGAAGCTGAATTTGACTTAAAGGCATAATAAAAGGCTGCATAATCATCATTTTCTTATGGATAAAATGATGATTATGATGTGGAAATGTCCAGATTCTGTGCTTGTTCTGGTATTTTCTGATGTTGTGAGTGTTGCAGCTTAAAGCATCTGGACTTTAGGTCCTTATGGTTTTTAATCTTATTTTATTTTTATTTCTTCTTTCACTTCTTTGTTTGACAGTCTTTGCTGAAACGGCGTGGGCGTTTGTTTCTGATGTCATGCTGAGCTGTTTAAGGGAGTCTGAGCTGTAAAGAGGAACTTTATGCAGTCTCACACGCACACACACACACACGCACACACACACACACACACACACACAGACAGCTTTTTTCCATCTCAGTTTGACCACGTTTTACCCAGAATGCACCATGAATCCTGTAAGATCAGGCTGATGTAGAGCTTTTGGTTTATTTTCTGTCCCGTCGCAGTCGAACGGAGGACGACATCACACTCTGAAAACGCCAGCAGGAAGTGAGCTGAACCACGGAGCTCCACAGCTGATGCAGCTCTCCATGGGTACGTCTCCAGAACATCTAACTTTGACTTTTAACATCAGATCAGATAAAGTTGATTGATCCATGAGGGGAAATGACAGATGTGAGGGATGGATGCATGTTTGGTTCATCAGGAAGACAAAGCCGGTCTCGCTGCATTACAAACACACTTTCTGTTTTTGGTGATTTTACTGTATGAACAC
Source organism: Lucifuga dentata (assembly GCA_014773175.1). Classification (NCBI taxonomy): domain Eukaryota; kingdom Metazoa; phylum Chordata; class Actinopteri; order Ophidiiformes; family Bythitidae; genus Lucifuga; species Lucifuga dentata. Next base: position 34,300 of record VXCM01006811.1, on the reverse strand, counting down.
ACAGAAAAGCTTTTTACGTGTCTAATAAACCTGTCTGTGCTGCATCACGTGTCGTGTTGCACATTAACAGCATGCAGACATGCAGATGGATGTTTGCTGCTTTACTGCATCAACGTCCTTGGACTCGTTTCGTGGCGTTTTATTGGCTGTTTGTGGGTAAAATGGTTGTAAAGTCTGTTTACTGAAAGCAGAATTTCTGGTGTACGTGAGCCGTGTGAAGTCAGTAAAAGCACCACGACTGTTCAGGACACGTTTACAGACTGCTTTTATAATTGTATTAGTTTAATGTAAATGTTTTAAGCCAGAGTTCTCTTGAAACTTTTTTGCAGATTTGACATGTAAGTGGCGTTCACGTTCTGGTCTGCGTGTTTCATGTCAGTCTGGATAATTCTTCACCAGCCACCAGGGGGCAGCGTGGCGGCTGCAACATAAGTCATCGCTGGTCGGCACTGAAACAATTTAAAAAATGCTTTTGAGTTCGCTAACAACAGAAACAAAAACGGTGACAAACAAAAAGATCTGCCTGTTACTTACGCAATGAAGATGACGGAACCAGCGGCGTGATTTACGGGATCTTTAAATCCTGCTGTCTCGACATGCTTCTTCTCAAACCTTTGAGCAAGTTTGACATTATTGGCTCAGGATTTATGACGATAATGCATGTTGCTAACTGCTAACATGTTGCTAACAGCTAGCGTTAATTCTTTTGGATGAGCAAACTCAGCATCTCCATATATAACGGCAGCAGTTGGATCGGAGGCTGTGACGATCAATTATAGCTTCTCTTCAGTTTTCTCTTTGCAATCAACATGTAAACATCATGTGACTGATCTCTCACTTTCTATTGGCTGGGAAATAGAGGATTTTATTTATTTATTTATTTATTTATTTTTTGTTTTTTTTAGATCTGCAGATCGTTTGTTCAGGTCTGAATCAGATCTGCAGATCGTTTGTTCTGGTCTGAATCAGATCTGCAGATCGTTTGTTCTGGTCTGAATCAGGAACTAAATTGTTGTTTTGTTCAGTTTCACACAGAAAAACATCCAATTAAATCTATCAGCTAAAGTCATGTGACAGCTCTCTCTCTGCTGATTGCGTCTCTTGATGATTTTTTTAGGATCTCGTTCTTCATCTTTGGATGTCAGATTTAAGTTTTGGTTCTTGAAACTTTCTGAAGAGGAACCTAAATTAATTTAAGGAGGGATTTGAAAGGATAAATATTCAATAATCAGGTTAAATTAAATGCTGTGGAACTTTAGAACACAGATGTCAGTGATCAGAGTGATCGATTAGTGATCAGTGATCAAAGGCCACCTGCAAACACGCAGGAACAGCTACTGTGTGTGTGTGTGTGTGTGTGTGTGTGTGTTACCTCTCTATTGTTTCAGCCTAGGGTTGGAAAGTCCCCTGATTTGTTACTCAGGTCCTGTGTGTGTGTGTGTGTGTGTGTGAGGTAGTAGTAGTCACGTGCTCGGCCGGAGGAAGAGGAAGTGACCTGTGAGCCAATGAGAAGCCTGAGGCCCCATCAGGAAACGAGTCAGAGTTTGAGGCTTTCAGACCACCAGCAGACTTTCTAACAGACACGCTGCTTTCTGTCTCTCCATCTGTCCACTTTCTGTCTCTCCGTCTGTCCACTCGTTTACTGTTTCCACTCCCAGCCTTAATCATCCCTCTATTTTTCTATCCTTCCACCTTTTCTCTCCTCTGTTCTTCCACCTGACCTCCTGACTCTGTTGGACCCATTCTCCTGTTTGACTAACCGATCCGTCCCGTCCTCCGTCCTCTATCCGTCCGTCTGTCCTCTCTTCCTGAACGCTGGGACAGTATGATGGTGTATGGCGTTGCGTTGATGCCGTCATGTCCGCCGACGTGTCCGCCCCGTCCATGAGGAAGAAGAAGACATTCGCGCTGAGGCCGAGCGTCAGGATGTGCGTCCGCGAGCAGAAGGACATCGTGTAAGTGAAGACGCCGAGACATCTGACAGTTTGTATTTCTGAACGGAGACAAAAAGCTTTCAAATGATTTATTAACATCAATCAACAAAATGGCATTAATCTGTTTTAGCTTAAATATCAAACTGTGTAAAAATTAATTTGGTGTTTTGGATTTTTCCAGTCAGTTAAACTCCATGAAGGTGCAATATTCTTTTCTCAGCGAGTGTGTGTGTGTGTGTGTGTGTGTGTGTGTGTGTGAGTGTGTGTGTGTGTGTGTGTGAGTGAGTGTGTGAGAGAGAGAGAGAGAGAGGAAATGAGAAATGCATTCTCGTTTGTGGCCTTTTTCTGGTGGAAGGGAAAGAGACCTGAGAATCTCAATGTGCTCTCTCTCTCTCTCTCTCTCTCTCTCTCTCTTAATTCAGTTTTCAATTTCAATTTCAAGTATTAAAATTTTTTGAAAATTTCAAATTTTGTAAAACATTTAAATTTTCTCTCTCTCTCTCTCTCTCTTTCCTCTGCATCGTTGTGTTTCATGTTTAACTTCTTACTTCATTTAAATGATGTCACATGCCGTGTGCGCCGCCGTGTTGTCATGATGTCAGGCGTGTTCATGTCGGGAAGTTTTCTCTGAGTTCCGACCATGAATTCTGCATTTATTGACCATTCCATTTCACTTTTCCATGTCAGAGGTTTGGTTTTTTTCCAAGTTCTGAGAACACCTAATCCTAACCACTGGCCACGCCTTTAGACACGCCCACAGGAAATGGTTTATGACCTGACAAAATTCCCTCAACATCAGGGAAAAGACAATTTAAAGCTAAAAATTACAGACAAATTTGTAACATTTTCTTTTATTTCTGCATGCATGTTTACAGTTTTCGCTCCATTTTCTGTCTTTCATTAAACTTCTTTCTTTCTCTGTTAAAAAAAAAAAACAGAAAAAAGTTAAACTTCCTGTCCGCTTCCCACCAAAAACATGAAACTGTAACATTTCTGTAATGTTTAACATTTCTGTAATGTTTCCAGGATGTGGAAAACGTGCCATTTCACTTTGTCTGTGTAGATTCAGGAAAATTCCGTGTCCGTAACATCAACATTAAAAAAAAAAAAAAAAAAAAAAGCCTAAAACAGCCAAATCAGCATTTTTATAGTTAAGTTTCTTCTTTAAATGTTCGATTATATTTTACATACATTCTATTTTTCATTTTAAAGTAACTAATTTTTCAGAGTTTCCTTTAATCAGCAAACTTTTGTTTTCTGAGAAACATCAGCACGTTATCAGGAATCATTTTCTGTTTGAAAAATTAAATTATCTTTCATTTAATTTAACTTTTTGACCTCAAAAAAATCCAAATTAAAGACAGAAAGTAAAAACTTTGTTATCAGCCTTTAAAAATGAATCATTTTATCTCATCCAATAAAAACCCTGGAAGCAAATGTTTCACATAACTTAGAGTTTAGATAAGAAAATTCCTCTCAGGGTTTTTTTAGATGTTTGTCAGAAAAACATTTTATAAACTTAAAAAGATAAAACATTTTCTAAGATCTTTAAATGATTTTAGAGACAAAGTTTTCATTCTGACGTCAGCGAGTCGCTAAAACCACAAATAATATAAAGTCAGTGATATGACCTGTGTGTGTGTGTGTGTGTGTGTGTGTGTGTGTTTTATCAGTAAACATTAGGTCAGACAGAAGGAAAACCAGACAGATGCTGATAGCCTTTTATGTCCTCTCTCTCTCTCTCTCTCTCTCTCTCTCTCTCTCTCTCACACACACACACACACAGAGGTCACCGTGGGGTCAGGAACAGTCCCACTCTGATGGTTTACGGCTCGCTCCGTGTTTTATCAGCGTTCCGTTCTCCTCCTGCTTTCCGTTCAGAACTCTGACAGCAGCTACGTTTTTATTTTAGAATAAAGATTAGCCTAAAGAGCAACCTAACAACAACAACAACAACAACAACAATAATAATAATGCATCATTTCATTCTGAATCGTTCGCTGTAAATGTCGTGATTTTTCTTTTTCCACCATAAATCCCATGTAACTTCTCTCCAGATCCGTGGCGTTCCGTGCACGCCGCACCTCGGGGGTACGCGTCTGTGTTGTCGTCACTTTGATTTAGGCCACGCCTCTTTATCAAACTGTATAAAAACAGCTGAGCTAATGTTGGCTAGCTTAGTGAGCTAGCTTAGCATTTCTCCAGGAAGTTATTTATTCTGGTTTAGTAAAACGTGATGTTACCTGAACTTTGGCATCAAATAAAACACTGACACATTAATTTTCACCACATTTTAACAACTAATATTAATTATTTTAACTTTTAACATGTTGAAATCAGGATTTTCATTTTTAATTAAAGGCCCCTTTCACACATTCTGTTAATTTACTGGCATTTTAACTGAAAATGACCACGAGTCACTTTTCTGTTAAAGTAGCTCCGGCAATTTTAGTAGATAGGACCTCGGAACATTTCCGTAACGTTTCTGTAATGTTTCCATAATGTTTAACGTTTCTGTAATATTTCTGTAATGTTTCCATAACGTTTCCGTAATTAATGTTTCTGTAACGTTTCAGTAATGTTTAACGTTTCTGTAATGTTTCCATAACATTTCTGTAATGTTTCTGCAACATTTGTGTAATGTTTGTTTAACGTTTTCGTAACGTTTCCTGTTTTCCAGCATTTGACGTTACTCGTTTTAAGTCATGATTCTGAGGAATTCTTCCACCACCAAGTGTAGCAAAGTTTTCCTGATTCCCTTTCCTCCCTCTCTCCTTCATCCTGTCCTCCCTTCATCCTGACACACACACACACACACACACACACACACTTCCGCTGAGGTCTGATGATGCTGATAGGCTGGACGTTGAGCATAAACACATTAAGATGGACGTGTTTATTTTGATACTGCTCTCTCTCTCTCTCTCTCTCTCTTTCACACACACACACACACACACACACACACACACACACACACACACACACACACACGTTCGTCCTGAGCCTCATTGATATCATGAAACTACAGATCAGGAAGTCTGACGTTTCCTTTTGAGCTGCTCATTACTGTGTTTCCTGTCTGAGCTAAACATGATAAGAGAGTGTGTGTGTGTGTGTGTGTGTGTGTGCGTTCGCTGGGGAAGACTGTGTATTGTATTGAAGTTTGTTTTTGTGCAAAAATATGTGTATTTGTGTAAGTACAGATTCTCTGTAAATGAAAGCGAAAGAGATAAAATCAGAGAGAGAGAGAGAGAGGGAGAGGGGCAGCAGAGGAGTGAGATGATGGGAGGATTCGTCTGAAAGGAGAAACATGTTTGAGCTGATGTGTCACTTTATCAAAGAGAGAGAAAAGAGTGAAAAGGTGAAGAGAAGATCAGAAAAGCCGTGACTCTCCATTAGAACGGAGGACAGAGGACAGAGTCTGTCTGCCGGTTTAAAGCCGTCATGGCCGCCTTAGTTTCCGCTCTGTTGGCGTCTGCGGCCGACACGCTGAGAGAAAACGCTGCCGTGCAGAGCGTCAGGACCAAGCTCAGCGGCAGGTAGGAAGAACAATAAAATACTCAGATTATCAGGTGGAATAAAAAAGTGATTTAGCTGCTTTTCATTGGTTCAGACAGTTTTTCCTTCCTTGTCGCTGTTTTTACCTTTTCATTACGACATCATTTTTCTTTACCTTCTGACTAAAACTGTGTCTATACAATCAGTAAAATATCATCTTTTCTTTTCTTTTCTTACATAAAGTATTTTCAGATAAAGAACTGAGTAAAAGTACAGATTTCTCATTTAAAAAAAAAAAAAAACAACTTCATTAAAACTAAAATTTGTCCATTAGAAAAATAAACTAAAAGTCACGTTGGAGCTGTTTGTTTTTTGTTTGTTTGTTTGTTTGTTTGTTTGTTTGTTCTTTATGTTGGAGCTGTTTTTAAATTTACTTTCATAATAAACGGACTTAAAGGGCCATACCGGTGATTTTACATGTTTGCGCCCAATAAATACAACCCGCATGTTGTATTTATGTTTCTGACAACTATTTTGCAAAACATCCTACTGGAGCCGTAAATGTTAGAATTGTTTTTCCTACCTTCCAGACTGTCACTGGTCTCAGTTCATTCCATACAACATAAAAATCTACATGTTTTAGACTTGAAACGTGTTTGAGATAAATAATCTGTCACAGAGAACATGACTATTAGATTTTTTTTAACGGATTGAACACGGAGCTACATGGAAGAAACTGTATCTCTCCACCAGGGAATATAGTCCCTGGAGAAACAGCTTTTAACCAGAGAAATTAAAACAACGACGAAGCGTCAGAGTTTAAGGCAGAATGCATCATCTGAAGCTTTAATTTAGAAGGATTAGGAGATCTAACTTCCTCTGTGTGACCAAAGAGTGGGATTAGGAGGTCAAAGGTCGTAAACCCTGATGAAGAATTCTTTTTTTTTTTTTTTNTTTTTTTTTTTTTTTTGTGACCACCTATTTAATTATTTTTCTTCATGTAATGAAGATGGACGGGAGATATTTGAGATCATCGCTTAACAAAAAGGAAACAGAAAAAATAATAATCCTACAGACCATTATTACTGTTATAATTATCATTATCTAAATTCTTTTTCAAGTCCAAAGCCTCACCTCCCAGTTTTATTATTTAACCTTTCAAACCAAACGACCGCTGTAAGAATTCAATCAATCAATCAATCAGTCAGACTTTAAGTTAATTAAAATAGACATAAATTTAATAAGATCAAACAAGTTAAATAAAATTAAGATATGAAATCATAAAATGCTACATGAAAACCAGGCTGAACAGATATTTTAAGTCTGCGTTTAAAAATATCAATGTTTTCAGATCCTCAGGAAGGCTGTTAGCATAGCGGCTAACAGCTGTAGCACCAAAAGTTTTAGTTCTGCTCTTTGCTCGTTAAAAATAAAGTGAGAGGATCTGAGAGTCTTCCTTCTTCATGAAGTAAAAGATTTCTCACAGATATCTTGGCGCAGCACCTTAAAAACCAAAGAATCTTAAAATCAATACAAAAACTGACAGGAAGCTAGTGTAAAGACTTCTAAATAGTAATGCATGCTCTCCTTCGTTGTGTGTAGTGTATAGACTGACTTCCTGTCCTCGTCCGTCCTGCAGAATCATGTCGTCTCCAGAGGTTTTCTGGCCAGTGCCCATGCGAGCCATCGGGGCGCAGAACCTCCTCACCATGCCAGGAGGAGTTTCTGCCGCCGGGTATCTGCACAAGAAGGGCGGCAGCCAGTTCAGCCTGCTGAAGTGTGAGTGTGTGCGGACAATAGGAAAAAATAGGAAAAACAATAAAAAAAAATAAAAATAAAACGGACAAATCATCCATCCTTTCTAACCAAAAACAACTGCAAACCTCTTCTGTCTGTCCTGCAGGGCCTTTACGGTACACCATCATCCACAAAGGCTGTGTGTACTACTTTAAGAGCAGTACCTCTCCTGCACCACAGGGGGCGTTCTCTCTCAACGGCTACAACAGGTTTGTGCTGCTTTTATCGCTTTTCTACAGTAAAAATCATGTTTATCTTTAAGTTTCCTTCATAGTTTCAAGTTTCCAGACACTGATTCTTTAGTTACCATGGCAACTGAACCATTACGTGATTAATTTAAATATTTACCTCTTAACAGAATAAAATGACCAGAATGTGTATCAGTAGTCGATTGATAACTGGTTGAAAACTTGTTGGAGGTTTTTACTTTCAGAAGTCATTCAAACTAAAATAAGGTTCGAGTTCATTTCCCTCGTTGAACGGCTCATCTGAGCGCAGAAATCACACCTACAGACCAAAACGACCCAAACCGCTTTGATTTGGTTCCAAACTCAGTTTGTTTGTGGTCTGAACATCTGGATTCTGCTTCCGTCTGAAGGTGGACTCAAAGCTTCAGCTTCAAGATCGTACTTGAACTTTAATACTTATTGACTTCCATGAATAAAAGTTGGGAAACTGCATTAAAAAGTGTCAAAGATATGAAGAAGCTAAACAGAAGCATTGAGCACCTGAAAATTTTAAAGGTTTTAGTTTATAACTAAGGTGAATTTACCTGTCGATCTTCGTTCCAGCCCTACCTGTGCTGCAGCCAAGATAAATTTCCTTGTTCGGGTGTCAGGACTCACCTTTAGGCCTGCTGCAGGCTCGCACGAATGCAATGTGGTCATGGCCACAAAAACACAAGAACCACAAATGCAGGACATGCAATGGTCTGTTTGGAGTAGAGTACGAATGATGGAGTTGGCAGCCATTTTTCAGTCTTTATAATCTCTCAGCTGGAATCATGTCGGTGCTGAACTTCCTCTAACAGTCGCTCATCACAGTTGTTCACCATTGTTCACTTTGACGTCGATAAAGGTACAATAACGTCACGCAGACGCCATCTGCATTGTTTCAAATTTCAAATGGTCCGTGACCTCACGAGTTACCCGTAACATACATGTGGGTTGTATTTATTGGGTTCACACATGCAAAATCACCAGTATGCTCCTTTAAGCATAAACCGGTCTTTCAGGACAATCAGGATGCTTCCAGGCTGTCTCCATGGGGACATGAGTTAGATCTTGGAAGTTAAATGCAAACTTTATATTTTCATTTGTTGTTTTTCCTCAGAGTGATGCGAGCAGCTGAGGAGACGACGTCCAACAACGTCTTCCCCTTTAAGATCGTCCACTTCAGCAAGAAACACAGGACGTGGCTTTTCTCTGCAGCCAGCGAGGACGAGAGGAAGGTAAGAGGAAGAACATGTGTACATGTATGCTTGTAAATGCACGTTTACAGGGGTGTACCACCCTAAAACAGCCTGTAGATGGCATCGTTTCAGTTCAGACCCTTAAAGAGGCAACAACTGGAAATTCAACCAAACGTCTTTAGCATTTGTCTTCCAAGTGGAAACAGTCTAGAAAGAGACTGAAAGGCTCCTAACACACACACACACACACACACACACACACACACACACACACCAGCTCTGCTAGCGTTGTTGTTGTCTTACAGAAATGGATGCGATACCTGCGGAGAGAGATTGATTACTATAACGACAGAAAAGAGTCCTACATCCCGAGGTGAGTTCAGCCAATCACATTGATTGAGAAATCACTCAATCGATCGATCTGTCCAATAAAAGAAAAATTTTATTTGTTGCCATAGTGACTCAGATTCAGATGCTGACAGCTTCTACGGAACCATAGAGAAACCCATGGATATTAAACCTCCTGTCGATAATGCAGAAGATGGTAGAAAACACACACACACACACACACACACGAATACCAAACACATCATAGTAGTGTGTTAGTAAATTGTATCATTTTCTCTGTGTGTAGAATACATGGAGGAGGATGATGAAGACGAGGAAGACTACCTGAAGCCTGACAGTGATTGCTCGCCGACATTCTCAGGTAAAACTTTAATGTGCCCTTTAATTTGAGCTTTAATTTGAGTTTTAATGTGAGCTCTAATTTGAGCTTTAATTTGAGTTTTAATTTGAGCTCTAATTTGAGCTCTAATTTGAGTTTTAATTTGAGCTCTAATTTGAGTTTTAATTTGAGTTTTAATTTGAGCTCTAATTTGAGCTCTAATTTGAGTTCTAATTTGAGCTTTAATTTGAGCTTTAATGTACTTGGTTGCTTTGACTAAATTCATCGAAAACAAGTGACTAATCAGGCATCTTTTTCAGGCAGACCCACGGGACCGCCCCCTTCCTACCCTCCTCCTCCAGTCCCAGCAGGGATCCAGCTCCATCCAGACTCCAGTCCAGGTTTCCACAAAGGCCCACCTCCTCCTGTCCCATCACATAACAGACCTCCGACCAACTTGCTCTCAAAAAAGCCTCCACCCTCTTTCCCGCCTCCTCCCATCCATAAGGAACCTCCCAATAACAAAGCCCCCCCACTTCTCCCTTTCACCCCCCACCTGCAGAAACCCTTGAGTCCTGTCCCGCCTCCTCCTCCGCCCCCCAACACAAAGAGACCTCTGCAGGGCCGGACAGGGTCTGTTCCAGAGCCTGGGAGCAACAAGAGGGACCGGAGGCCTCTGCCGGCTGTGATGGTCCAAACCCCCGCCACCCTACCTATATGTGACCAATTAGAAAGCAGGATGGTTCTAAACGGTCCTGCCCACTTTCCCCTTAATGCTAGAGGAAATCAGTCACCCAACAACATTCGCTGCGGGGCGACCGGCAAACCAAGTTCCCTGCTTCCTCCTCCGCCAAATATTAGTGGAGGAGGCCTCAGAGGTGGGACCTCAGAAGCTCCATGCCTCACCCAGAGCCCCTCCTGTCACCCCCCTCCCCCAGCTCACCCTCCCCTGTCTCCTCATCTCAAAACCGGACCGCACAGTAAATCCACGATCCCTAAACCTCCTCCACCAGCGCTCAAACCGCCACTGCCTGTAGCCAAACCCAAACAGGGACCAGCACTTCAGTAAGTCCCACATAAAATACAACTCAGATGGTTTGCAGGGCTTCTGTGATGATCATGAGCAGAAATCTGTACCTGCTTAAAGGACTATACCAGTGATTTTACATATTTTAGCCCAATAAATACGAGCATACAAGTTATGATTAACAACCATTTTACAAAACATAAAACTGTGTTTTAGTTTTCCTGTTATATTGCCAAATCCTCTAATCTTTCAATCAAATATTTAGGTGGTAAATATTCAATATGCTCACTGGTATACTCCTTTAATAATCAGCCTGAGAAGACAAACTTCAGGGGGAAAATAGCCCACAGGCATCAAATCTGAAAGAGAGCTGGACTGTCAGGTGGAGGAGTGATTTTTGTGTGATCTAGGCTTTCAGGATTCACTAACAGACATAAATTAAATGATAACATGGAGATTTTTCAGTTTATTTCATAATTCAATAAAATCCTCCTGTAAAGTTGATTAAGTTGTAAAAAAAAGATTAAAAAAGTGAGAAGTGAAGGTGTAACTGTCCTGCCTCTTTAATCCGTGTTTTCCCCTCAGAAGAGCCTCTCCAGACGGTCAGAGTTTCCGCACGTCAGGAAACGAGATGCCAGCGGCAGACTTCAGGAAGACACGAGACGCGTCCAAACAGAGCGGCGAGGAAGAGGCTGATGAAGACTATGAGAACGTGAGAGCCAGTGAACTGCTGAGGCTGATTCAGTGATCCGCCTCAGCCTGTTTCTGAAGATGCCATCCTCCATTTTTACATTCCAAATTTGATGAAACATTTAAAAAAATGATGAAGACATCAAACAAATGTGGTTTTAAGCAGTTTGTTGTGTAAAAAACACATAAAACTCGTGTGTGTGTGTGTGTGTGTGTGTAGGTTCAGCTGCCAGACTCTGTGTTCATTGACACAACCGAAACGAGCTTCGTAGAAAAGTAAGACAAGACCTAAACTTATATAATATTTCATACAAACCCAGGAAAAGGAATGTATGAACTTTCAGGAAAAGAAAGAAAGAAAGAAAAGTCTCTGCTGTTGTTTTGTAGAGTATTTCTGCCCTCTAGTGCCAGAAAGAGGAATAGCACTTTGCTTTATTTTCTTATAACAAATGTTATTAAAATGATCTTTCTTTCTTTAAGTTCTTGTCATATATATTCACAGGATTACAATTAATATCATGAATGTTTTCTAAATGCAATACAACCAGAAAGAAAATATAAAAATGTATTTTATTATTCACACTATGATTAACATTTAACATAAAACTGCTGCTGTATTAACTGCTTGATAATCTCTAAACGATGATGATGATGGTGTTGATGTTGAAGATGATGATGATGTTGAAGATGATGATGATGATGTTTGTGCAGGTTGTTCAGAGAAAACTCCTCCCCTCCTCAGGACGGACTGTATGGCATCAGAAACTCAGGAACTAAAACTTCAAAGGTAAAATAAAATGAATACAAATGAATTTAAAAAATGAAAATTTTCTTGTTCTGTGCTACAGAAAAAGTTTTAAATGAATGCTTAAAAGCACAGTCGGCTGATTTCTTTTTACCTTTAATTTTCCAGGATTTTTTTTTTTTTAATGAAGTTTACGTTTTGCATGGTTGCCATGACAACAGCATCAGCACCAATGACCTGCCTTATTCTGTCTGCTGACTCTCATTTCTGGAAAGTTCCTTAAATTAGTTGATTTGTTTGAGAAACAGGATGCTCTTTTTCTAAGGAAAAATCACACTTTCAGGAGTTAATAGAAAAAATGACAGAAACAGCAGAAATGATGTCGTGTTGAAGGTGTTTGTGTTTTTTAGGTTCTGGTTGTTTGGGACGGCAGCATGGGAAAAGCCAGAAACTACCGACTGTTTGAAGAGGTGAGAAAAGTGATTGTGTTTAACTAAAGGACCATACTGGTGATTTTGCATGTTTAAGTCTAATAAATACTACCCATATACACGTTATTGGTAACATTTTCCAAAACATAAACCCATATTTTAGGAGGAGGAGAAAACATGTTCAGACGTTGTGCGTGTATGTGAAATAAAATAAAATTCTGTATTCTGTGTGTGTGTGAACAGGAAAGCCGCATGTTTCTGGACACTGACATGACCTTCGCCACGCTGGCCGCTCTCATCGAACACTACCACGCTCATCCTCTCCCAAACCACGACTCCCTCAGCCTGCAGAAACCTTACGGATATGCACAGCCCAGGTGACCTTTGACCCCCTGACAGAAGTGACAAGTGACCACAGCACATGATGTTTGAGTTAAACTCAGAACTCAAGATTCCCAGAAAATTCCCTCCCCCTCAACTCGGAATTCCTATTTGGAAAACCGGACAATGTTTCTCAGCTCTGGGTTCAATGTTGATGCAATTTCAAAATGGCTGCTCACACCATAAACAATAATTTCTCTATTTATAATGTTTAAATCACACATCAGGGTGTACAAAGACAGAATAAAAATATTTTTTCATTTTTTCGGAAAGTCATGATCACTTTTGACATGAGTTGTTGGAATATTAAAATTATGGATTAAAAGCTCTAAATGTAGACAATGATTTTCTAGAGTTAGTAAAAATATAAAAAAAATAAAATAAAAATAATCTTATCAGAATCTGACTGGCTGATAAAATGAGTTTGTATTAGTGATAAGTATTAAAAAGTCTGATTAAAGCATCTATAAGATTTATAAAACATCCTGAAAATCTCAATCAGCCACATCTTCATATATATTTTTCTAATATTAACATTCCCATTAAGATATTTGTACTTTTTTTCTGTTTTTATTTTTTTCATCTTCTCCAAAACTGTTTATTTTCTGGTGACACAAACTTTCTAGCTGTAAATATTTCCATATTTATATTGTGTAAATTCTATGTATATACTGTAAAAATTTAAATCTGTACAGATGTAAATATTTTTTACTGAAATATATGTTGAGAATGTATAAATGACTATTTAATACCTCTGTCTCCTTTTAACATTGTACTGTGGCAAATTACAGCAAACTTAAAGGACCATCCTGGTGATTTTGCATATTTGAACCCAATTAAATATAACCTCAATACACATTACATTACTGACAACCATTTTCCAAAAGGTAAAACTGTATTTTAGTTGTCAAATCCCCAAAGCTTTAAAAATCATAAATTCAGGTGATACACACACACCTTAAAATGATTCACTTTAATTTAATTTAATAATTAAGTTGTCCATAAAAACCGTCTTCTCCTGGGACTATATTTCCTGGCGGAGAGGTACATTTTCTTCCATGTTGGATTTAGATGTCATGTTTCTTGAAATGGATTTTTTTTTTTTTTAATCTCATGCATGTTTCAATTCTCCATAAATTGATTTTAATAATCTACTGGAATGAACTGAAACCAATAACAGTATGGAAAGTAGGAAAAACAATTCTAATATTTGCCGCTCCTGTGACATATTTTGGGAATCGTCATTAAAGTAAAGCGTAGAAGCTTGTGTATATTGGGCTCAAACATGCAAAACCACTGGTATGATCCTTTAATATTTATTATTTCATTTGGAAAATTGCATACATTTGGGATATTTCCACATTTTTTTGGATGCATATTTCCAATTTTTAGGAACACTGACAGGAATTATTCTCCATAGTAACGACTTTTTGAACAGTTGTGATGGAATACTTTTTCTTTTTGGTTTTATTATTTCATTTTTATTAAATTTATACTCATGGTATCTCACTGAACCCTAAACCAATCATACTTCATGTGACCTGAGAAATAACATATTTCCTAACCAACCAATCAGCACACAGCAGGTGATTTCTCCTTGACTGGCTCCTCCCCTCTGGCTGCTGCTGCTGTGATTGGCTGAAGTCAAAACCTGGAAGTTGTTCCGTGATGATGACGAACAGAACCGGAAAAAGCCGACTGAGGTAAGGCTGTGTAATGCATTTACTAATCTATTGATTTCAGTAAATCAATAGAATATTGATTAATGACAGTTTTGTTCATTTTCCAATAGTATAATAAAGATTAATATAAAAAATAAAAATCACCACAAAGTAAACAAATCAACATATTAATAAAGAAAAATACAACATAGAGAACAATTAAGGAAATTAAATAAAAAATAGATGGATGGATGAATAGATGGATGATGGATAGGTGGATGGATAGATGGATGATGGATGGATGGATGGATGATGGATGGATGGGGTGGATAGATAAATGATGGATGGATGATGGATGAATGATGGATGGATGGATGGATGATGGATGGATGGATGGATGATGGATGATGGATGGATGGGGTGGATGGATGGATGATGGATGGATGGGGTGGATAGATAAATGATGGATGGATGAATAGATGAATGATGGATGGATGGATGGATGATGGATGGATGGATGATGGATGATGGATGGATGGGGTGGATGGATGGATGGATAGATGATGGATGGATGGATGATGGATGGAAGGCGTTGAATAGAAACTGGGTGTATTTAATGAAGGAGTCTTGATCTTCTATGAGGCAGAAAGAATCAGGCAGCTTCAAGGTCAAACAAACGTAACGTGTCACGTCGTCATGGTAACGTCTGATAGTTTATGGTTATTTGGACTCTGAGAGTACATCATGAAATTAAACATTCATGTCACCAAGTCCTTTGTGGCGACACGAGGAGCCTGTGTGTCTACAGGTCAGAGGTCACGAGAATCAGAGGACATAGAGATTATACATACATTTATACAAAGAAGTAGAATTATTCTATAACAACCATAAATATTCTGTTATATTGTATGTATTTTTTGCATTTATTGTTTTATTGTATGTATTCTATTTTATTGTGTTATATGTAATGTATATTTTTTGTATTTATTGTATTTGTTGTATGTATATTTTTGTATTGTATTAGATGTATTGTCTTTATATTTTATTGTGTTGTATGTTTTTTTTGTATTTAGTGTATGTGTTGTATTGTACTGTTTGTATTTTTATATTTATTGTATTGCATTGTATGTATTTTTTTTTATATTTATTGTATGTATTTTTTTTATATTTATTGTACTGTATTTTTTTAAATATTTATTATACTGTATATTTTTTATATTTATTGTACTGTATGTTTCTTGTTTATATTTATTGTACTGTATATTTTTTTATATGTATTGTACTGTAACGTGTTGTATCGTGGCGGTAACGGATGGTGAAGGGTTAACACACTGTACCGGAGATGCGCTGAAGGAAAGGATCCTCGGCTGCGACGGTTCCCTGTACAAACACACTGACCGGTCACCGGCTCTTACCGCCATTTTTGGAAATGGATTTCAGCTCGAGAGGAGAGAACGGGAGCCCCGACGGCCACCGCGGCGCGTGCGTGACCGAGATTTAAAAGGCGCGTGGCTCGTTCCGCCTTCTTCATTGGCAGCGCGTGCAGGAGTCCAGTGTGTGNTTTAAAAGGCGCGTGGCTCGTTCCGCCTTCTTCATTGGCAGCGCGTGCAGGAGTCCAGTGTGTGTGTGTTTGCGCGTTTGTACCGGGCTAGTTGTGTGTGGTAGCGTGCGTGTGTGACCCGGTTGAATCGAAGACAGAGCGGCAGGCCGACGTCCAGCAGGAGACGGCGTGAGAGGCAGACCGGGAGCGCTCAACTAGCAACCGGTAACCGCACGGTATTGTGCCCGAGATGGTCACGTCCACACCGGGAATCCTTCTCCTACCGATGCTAATATGTCTCCAGCACCGCGCTGACGTTCTCGGTAAGTCTTCCCGTGTGTGTTTGTTGTGAATCACGGCGCTCGGTAACGTGTACGGTAATGTTAGCTAACGTTACCGAGCTGCTGGAACACCTGTCCGCCTGAAGGAATGACCGTGTTAGCTTCACTTTATGCTGAACAACCTCACAAAACCCACGAATTACCGCGTTTTCAGGCTAAAAACACCGATTCCCGTGCTTAATTTCTGCTTTAGTCCTAATCACGAACACAGCGTGCATCTTAAATTAATAACCGATTCATATCCGGTGTTTTAGACATTAAAAATTAAAGAAATGGGGTAAAAACAAAGAATGATGGAAAGGCCCGTTCGGTGTGCAGCTTTTTATTCACGGACACTTTAACGGAAAAACCATCAAAACCAGTAAATAAAGCAGCTTTATTATCATCGTTCATAACGAATTATTATTACGGGGACAGGAACGAGGCTCCGGGGGCTGAAACGGGCAGTAACGGGCTCCGCAGTCCCGGTAGGGAAGCGGGNACCGTCAGTTATCATCCGCAGGTGAAGCTAATTATGATCTGATTGTTTTATTATCAACTGGTGTCAGATTGTATGATTTCTGTTATAACAGGAAATGAGGAAGATCATATTAATTTATTATTTTGCACTTATTAATTTATTTTTTCATGGAGCAGGAAAAAAAAGATTAACAGGAGCCGTTTACCTGAGCAGGTAGATATGATAATAAAGACAGAATGAGTGTTTCATCATCATCATCATTATGTATTTAGTCTCATCTCAGACAAATATAAACGGCAACAAGCACAAAGTGAGAGGAAGACTCAGTACAATTTTACAGCAAAGTCTAAAATAATAATAAATAATAATAAACTAAAACGGCTGAAACATGAAATCTATTAAAGGAGATTAATCAATTATTAAAATCAGTAAAGTATTGATACAGATCAAAGACATGAACATTATGAAACATATCTAAAGTCAAATAACTCATAACCCATTCATGACCCCTTTCTAATGTTTGATATATACATATATATATGTATGTATAGTTAGATTAAAAATAAATATATATTCATGCATATAATGGCTTAAAATAAAATATGGAAATCATAAATGTGTGTACAAATATGTGAAACTGAAATGCCAGATGCATGAATACAGTCGGTGCTTCCTTGCTCTTCTTCCTCACCCCCCCCACCACACACACACACACACACACACACACACACTCTGAGCCTCTTTGAACAAGACGTGATGTAAATGAGATGAAGCAGCAGCAACTGGCCTCATTAAAACAGATGAATTTTCTCTGCATGGATACTGTCAGACCAGATCCTCCATGAGGAGGAGGAGGAGGAGGAGGAGGAGGAGGAACATGACCTCAGTGTAACAGCATTTCTATAGTGGCACAGTGGAGTTTTGGTTTGGGTGGTGGTGTTTAGGTGGTTGGTGGCATTGAGATTTGGGTGGTGGTGTTTAGGTGGGTGGTAGTGTTTTGGTTTGGGTGGTGGTGTTTAGGTGGTTGGTGGCATTGAGGTTTGGGTGGTGGTGTTTAGGTGGTTGGTGACGTTTTGGTTTGGGTGGTGTGTTTAGGTGGGTGGTGGTGTTTTGGTTTGGGTGGTGGCATTTAGGTGATTATTGGCATTGAGATTTGGGTGGTGGTGTTTAGGTGGTTGGTGACGTTTTGGTTTGGGTGGTGTGTTTAGGTGGGTGGTAGTGTTTTGGTTTGGGTGGTGGTGTTTTGGTTTAGGTAGTGGCGTTTAGGTGGCTGGTGGCATTGTGGTTTGGGTGGTGGCGTTGTAGGGTGGTTGTTTGCAGCCTCAGAGCAGCAGGAGTCTGATATCCGTGAGAAGCGATGAGGAGATTCCGCCCCGCTCCTTCAGCTCCTCGCCGTTTGAGGTGTCGATCATAAAGCAGCAGAAGGTTTTTGTTTGCTGCTGCTGCGTTTGTTTGTGCAGAAACTTTGACTTCTTGTCCACAAACTGCAACGCCTGAACAAAATAAACGCCACGGCAACACGCCAAAAAGCTCTGATCAGCGCTGAAATACAGGTATGAAAAAAGACGAAGAGTTCCTTTCCTCCTCCTCCTCCTCATGTCCTCAGTTTGGTTGGATTTGTCTGTTTTATCCCAAATGTTTAAAGGAATATACTGGTGGTTTTGTGCGTTTGAGCGCAATAAATACTTCTGCATTTATGTTACATTACTGACAACCATTTTCCAAAACCTAAAAGTGTATTTTAGTTTTTCTCTTATTTTTTCAAATCCCATAAAAAAATAAAAATCTTTTAAAATGAAATGTTCAGGTGATACAAACACCTTAAAATTCAGTGTTTGCTTGCTAACATTTACATGATTGTAAACGGACGTTAGTATCTTGGTAAAAGCTGTTTTCTCCTGGGACTATTTCCCCTGGTAGAAGCATACATTTTGCTGTGATGGATTATTTATCTCGGCATGTTTCAGGTTTTTTTTTTGTTTTGTTTTTTTTATATTATGCTAGAATAAACCAGTGGCATTTTTTGGAAGATGGTTGCCAGTAATGTAACATGTATACAGGTTTTATTTATTAGGCTCAAACATGCAAATTCACCTGTATGATCCTTTAACATTGCTACAAAAGAAAACTTTTCCCAATTTCCTTAGTTAAAGTCATGAGAAAAGTTACTTCTGCTCCTCAAAGTCTTGTTATGTGTTCATCTTTTTTTTTTTTTTTTTTTNTTTTTTTTTTTTTTTTTTTTGCATAAATTACTCCTAATTAAGCTATTAAAATAAAGGGCAGGAAGCAGTGCTGTTCCTCAAAGCTTTTACTTTGAAAAGACAAAGTAAAAGTCCTTTATTCTCTGTCAATGCGGTTAGGATTAACATAAACTGATTAGTTGATAAACAGGAAATGAATCGACAACAATAAACAGAAAAATGTCACAGAAACCGATCAGCATCACAGAAAAATAAACCCGACAGAAAGACTGACAGGCGTTTGATTTTCTGGCACTTTTATTGGTCCCTAAATGCATCTCAGCCTCACGCAGTGGTTTATTTTTGTTGAACGCAGCACTAAGGAGTTGCTGAGCACCCGAGGCTGACTTCCTGTACTCTCTCTCTCCCTCCCTCAGCGTTAAAGACATCAGCAGCCTGACTGCATGAATCTGAGTTTGACCCTCAGCATGAATTTAGTTTTTTCCTCTGATGACTCATGATTCTGACTCGTTTGGCTTTTCTGAGACATTTTGAATGAAAACATTTAGAAAAATAAGATATGAAATCCAACAACAGAACAGATTTGTCTGAATGGTTTAGTTTCTGCTAATTGTCTCAGATTTTGCGTTTTATCAGGAAAAAATGGATAACATCATAATTTTTATGTTTTTGTGTTTTTCTTAATAAATCTTTATTGGTTCACTTTAACCTGATCATGTAAATGTATCATACAGCGAACTATCGAATAGAAATTGTTCGTGCACGGCGGTAAGCTGATTAACAATATTTTTGGCACCATGACTTAAATACTTAGATTATAATAAGTTGGCAGAATTCCTCCTTAATCATTCATTCCACCTGCTAACCTTGAACTGGAAAATGACCATAAAGCTACACACATTTGAGTTAAAGGACCATACCACCATTTTGCATGTTAGAGCCTAATATATTCAGTTTTCATACATGTTACGTTACTGACAATCATTTCCCAAAGGATAAAACCGTATTTCAGCTTTCCTGATATTTTGCTAAATCTCTTAATCTTTCAAAATCAAATATTCAAGTGATACACCCACCTTAAAAATCCATGTTTCTCCTGCTAATAGTTACACAGCCTTATGAAGTCACGGTCCTTTAAATTTTTCCATAAACGCAGGTCTTCTTTTGGGACTATATTCCCCGGTGGAGGCATACATTCACTCCACGCTTTTTATTGAGCTTAAACACTAAAATTACATAACTTCTAAAAAAACCTGAATACACGTCTTGTTGGTGATGATGGATTACCTATCCCAAGAACGTTTACAGTATCAACAAGTTGATTTTAATAGCAGAATGAACTGAAACCAATGGAGGTCTGGAAGGTAGGAAAAACATTTTTAATTCACCGTTCCAGTAGTATGCTTTGGGAAATGATTGTCAGTAACGTTACATGTATGAAAACTGAATATATTAGGCTGAAACATGAAAAATGGATGGTATGGTCCTTTAATTCATTGCTGGACTTCATGTCATCGTCCATGATTTCATGTTGATGATGTCTTTGTGGACTTAACATGCTTGATGCGTGTTGAAAGTCGTGTTTAACAATCTGTTTGAGGAACATCTTACATTAACAGTGTAATACTTTAAACTAAAGCTCTGAAAAGTGTGTTTTTATTTAAATAAACATATTTGTTTGCTGCTGACGTTCAGTGAAATCACAGAAGAATCTTTTCTGAAACGTTCATGCTTTTGTTTTGGTGAAGAATTCTACAGAAAAGGAAGTATCGACTCGTTCATGCTTTTCCTGTTTTTCCAGGAAACGTTTCAGCTGACAGATTATTTTACATTTACTGTTGATATTTTTAGTTTAAGACGTCGGCTCCATACTCTTCATAAATTAATTTGATTTTAGAGCAAAAGATTTTCCTTTAGCTCACACAGGTAGCATCTTAGCTTCATGTAGCTTCATGTTTATCCAGAGAAAACCCTGATGTTATGTAAAAACTGGAAATGATCAGATTTATTCAGTTACTTTTTATAATTTTGGCACATTCAGTTCTTCAGTTTCATTGTTACTTTATTTTGAAAGCCTGAAGGAGCTGCTGACCTACTTTACTTTAAATGTTTTACAGTATTAACAATAAAACTCGTGTTCAGGTCCTTAAATTCCTGTAAAAAGTCGTTTAAAGTTTAATTTTGGCCCCAAATCAGAAGGAAATGGTTTACCAGCATGAAACCCTGATGACCTTTGACTCATATACATCCGAAAACTGAATATCACGTTGTAGAAGGAGACCACAGAAGTCATGTGACCTTGTGGAAGCTTGTTAACGTTTCTGGTCTGATGCAGACTGAAGCCGAGGTCCGTTTAGCCGCCTGAACCGGAACGCAATCCAGATCAAACCGGCATCATCCCCTTTACCTCCACCAGCGGTCTGCCCCGAAAAACCAGTAGAAACCAGTCTGCTGCAGAGTTCAGGGTANACCTCCACCAGCGGTCTGCCCCGAAAAACCAGTAGAAACCAGTCTGCTGCAGAGTTCAGGGTATAGTTTAAAAATAATATCATGACATGACAAATTATAATCTAAGTTATGCTGTATAATCACGGAGAAAGTCATTTTCCTTTTTCTGTCGTCTGTTTTTATTAGTTTGAGTTGAATGTTTTTTGTTTTTTTTTTTGTATAATTGTTAGAATTAAAACCACAATGTTGCAGCATTTAATAGAAATGCCTGCAGATTTATTTTGCATAAATTAAGTTCCCATCGGGTCCGCTTTTCCCTTCGCTTCATCTTCTCAGGCATCAACAAACTCACCAGTAGTATTCTTCTTCCTGCTGCCCTTGAACTTTAAAGAAATACAAATATTTAATCATTTTCACAAAATAACAAATTAACAGTTTGTAGACGAGTTTCTGCAGATTCTGTCTGAAAAACACGGAGCTGCATGTGAAAATCAGCTCAAATACAGACGAATGTGAACATTTCTGTCTGATTTCAGCTGTAAAAAGTTTGTAAAAAGGCACAAAGAAATAATTTCTGGATAGTTTATGTTTTATCACAGTGACACAGTTTTGGTGGAAACGTCCTGATTCACTTTTTTTCTTTTTTTTTTTTATAAAAACAGTCTGATTTGAAGTTGCAGCTGCAGGGAAAACGAAAAGCAAAGGACACGTGAATAAGGAGTAATAAATCTAACGATGCAGCTTTTAATTTGCATCATAAAATCAGTTTGTTTGTTTTTTCTGCAGGAACACAGACGGAATGTGAAACCAACCAGTTTCAGTGTGGGAACGGTCGCTGCATTCCGTCCGTCTGGCAGTGCGACGGAGACGAGGACTGCACCGACGGCAGCGACGAGAGCTCCTGCGGTAATACACACACACACACACACACACTTTAAACACTGAGTTCTGCAGCTGCAAGTCAAAGCTGATAACAACAAGGACCCAGACGACTAAATATACAGTAAGAGTTGTGCTGGAAAAACAGGTGTGTGTGTGTGTTAGACACACTTGTCACATGACAATCAGAGTATCTCGGCTTAGTGTGTCCCCACCAGGATCCTTCCCAGAATCCCTCGTGGCACGATGACCTGGTGATGGAAGGTAGCAGATAGAGTCGAGCTAAATGTGGGTGCGTGTGTGTGTGTGTGTGTGTGTGCGTGTGCGTGTGTGTGTCTCCCAGNGCTAAATGTGGGTGCGTGTGTGTGTGTGTGTGTGTGTGCGTGTGCGTGTGTGTGTCTCCCAGTACGATTTAGAGCTTTCTCCATTTTCTTTCTCCTCCTCGTCTATCTGGGTCATGTGAGACTGGGAGGGAGAGAAGCAAAAAGTGAAGAGGAGAAAGCTGGAATGAAATGAAAGGGGAAGAATAAAAAAGGAGGTGAAGAAGTGATGATAGTGATTTTATGTGATAACAAAGAGAAAAGGAGACTTCAGATATTAATGTTTAAGCATGAGTACCTGTTAAATTATGTATTTAATATAAACTATTAATACTCTCAGTATCAAACTGAAAAACCTCCGTGTTAGGATGTTTTCAGATCTGTAGATCGTTTGTTCTGGTCTGAATCAGGAACTAAATTGTTGGTTTGGTTCAGTTTCACACAGAAAAACATCCAATCAAACCAAAATCTATCAGCTAAAGTCATGTGACAACACTCTCTCTGCTGATTGGTCAGACAGAAACTCCAAACAGGAAGTAGTTTCTATCAAAGTAAATCAGAGTAACAAAGATGAATGTGGATCCTTTCCTGTCATAGCATCATCTGATCCATAAAGAAGAAAACTATGACAGCAGAAGCTGAATCACGTGTGGAAAACCACATGCTGCTTCACATGTGAAGAAGACATGAACAGGAGAATGGAACAAAATGCTGACAACATACAAGCACACGCTGATGCTAACAACATGCTACTACGTTTCCTATAGTAACTCGTGTTGTTGTTCATTCTGTGGCAGATGAAAAGAAGTGAGACACTCAGACGTATGAAAGACGAGAATAAAAAATTAATTCATTAAAAAAAATGGAGTTTGTGCTGCTTTCATGTTTCAGTTTGGGTTTTTTTTTTTTTGCGTGTTTGACATTCTGGTCAGAACAAGAAAAGGCCTGAGGAGACACTTAAAGCCTGAGGACATGGAGGTGTGTGTGTGTGTGTGTGTGTAAATCCTCCACATTCTCTCCTTTTTNCCTGAGGACATGGAGGTGTGTGTGTGTGTGTGTGTGTAAATCCTCCACATTCTCTCCTTTTTTTTTCCTCACAGATCTTCAGAAAATCTTTCAGAGCTTGTTGAACCATTTTTTTCTTTTAAATCCTCATTTCAATCTTTGTTTTTGTTCTAGATATAATGTCAGATATGTCTCTCCCTCACACACACACACACACACACACACCTCGTCTTCACTTTTGTGTCTTTCTCTTTCGCCTGATTTGCAGGAGTCTGACATTTCTTGGAGAAGTCTGGTCTTAGTGTTTGATCCTGTCCTATTTTAACAGAGAAATTGTCGCTCGTCACGCAGAAAAAAGCAGCAAATGCCTGAAAGTTGGTTCAGTCGTTTTGTCGGTGCCACGCTGAAGTTTATTTATTAACCATTTAGTCAAACTGTAAAATAATTGACAGTAATTTTAACAAGCAGTTAATCATTAGTTATCCTGTTAAAAATACCATAAATAAAATTTACCATTACCAGGATGTGGCTTTTATTTATTTTTTTCATTTTATGTAATTATAAATTAAACATAATTTGAGTTTTAATTAATTTAATTAAAGATGTCACCTCTGGTTCTGACTTAGTCTGTTTCTTGAAGAACTTGACATCATCTTATCTTTTTTTCTTCTCCAGTCAAAAAGACGTGTGCTGACCTGGACTTTGTGTGTCGTAATGGTCAGTGCGTGCCGAAGCGATGGCACTGCGACGGCGAGCCGGACTGCGAGGACGGATCTGACGAGAGCGTGGAAATCTGCCGTGAGTACTTAAAAAAAAAAATCTGTTTCTCATCTTGGAATTAGAAGGATTTCTCTAAACCTACAACAATTTTAATAACATCTGGTAGAAAGTTGGATTGTCAGTTTTTAGCATGAATAGTGCCACCATGTGGCCATTTATAACTTTTTTTTAATAAATTTTCAGATAAATCCAAAAAATCATGAAAACAAACATAAACAAAAAAGGACATATTTATCACATTCGTAACATTTATAACATTCATGACATTTGTAACATTTACAGCATTCGCAACATTTATAACATTCTTAACATTTATAACATTTGTAACATAGTAACATTATTGGTAACATAACATTTATAACATGGGTAACATTTAGCACATTTGTAACATTTATAACATTAATAACATACCATTTGCAACATTTACACTGGTAACATTTATAACATTGGTAACATTTATAACATTCATAACTCCTCACCATGAAGTGCACAAGCTAAAACTCTTCTCCTAATTTGTTCAGCATGAAGCTATCAGTGCAGGCCTGTCATTGGTCAGATTTTTGAGGGCGTGGCTTGATAAACAGCTATAACTCTAACATGTTTGATACATACACATTTTAACCAAGTGAACATTTGACAGCTTTGGCCTGTAAGTGTCATATATCAGCACAAGTCATGTGACAGCACTCTCTCTGCTCATTGGTCAGAAATATCTGGGGGTGGAGACAGAAAACCAATACAGGAAGACGTTACTGAACTTTCTACATGGAGCAATGACAGAATTATCATCTGATCCATAAATCAGAAAACTATGACAGCAGAAGCTGAATCTGAATTCAGGACAACGTGTGGAAAACCACATGTAGCTTCACATGATGTGAAGAAGACATGCTGAAAAGACAGAGTGTGTAAAAAATCTTTAACACTCTGTGCTGCTGTGACCTTTGACCTTTCCCTCTTTAGATTTCTCTCTGCAGCCTGCTGACATTGGGTGGAGCTTGTGTAGATCAAATACTTGTGTGTGTGTGTGTGTGTGTGTGTGTTGTACGTGCAGGTCGACCCAAACAGTCTTGTTGTTACGTCACTGTTCTGTTTGACCAGCTGTTACACATGACTTGGCAGCAGCGAATGGAATCTTGTGTGTGTGTGTGTGTGTGTGTGTGAGAGAGAGACAGTATGTGTGTTTCCCACTTTGTGGTACGTTTGCGTCACTTTTCTTGTGTCATAGTCTTTAAATTATGGAAGTAAACGGCAGCCTGACGTCTATCAGTTTTAACTGTTTTGGTTTTTATTGTTAATATTAAAAAAGCAGCAACAATCTGTGTCAGCTGTTTTATTAACTTTGAGGAATTCTGCACAGAATCAGCAGCTTGATCTGATTTGAAGCCATATTCTGAGGAACTGGTTTACTCTGAACTGTGGAGGAAAGGTTTTTTTTTTTTTTTTTTGAGCGAAAAACCAGAATTTTCAGTGTGAGGAAATAAAATCAGTTAAAGAAATGCTGATGTTTAGATTCTGATGAAATAAACGTTGCTTGTTTGTCGTCAGACATGAGGACGTGTCGGTTAAACGAGTTCAGCTGTGGCGCCAGCTCCACGCAGTGCATCCCTGTCTTCTGGAAATGTGACGGAGAGAAGGACTGCAACGACGGCGAGGACGAGGTCAACTGTGGTAGGTGGAACCGCACGTAAACACGGGACGATTTAACGTGGAAACGGCAGCAAGCTACAGTTAGCTTAAAGGACCATACCGTTCATTTTGCATGTTTGAGCCTAATATCAGTTTTCATACATGTAATGTTACTGACAATCATTTCCCAAAGCATACTACTGGAACGGTGAATTAAAAATGTTTTTCCTACCTTCCAGACCTCCATTGGTTTCAGTTCATTCTGCTATTAAAATCAACTTGTTGATACTGTAAACGTTCTTGGGATAGGTAATCCATCATCACCAACAAGACGTGTATTCAGGTTTTTTTAGAAGTTATGTAATTTTAGTGTTTAAGCTCAATAAAAAGCGTGGAGTGAATGTATGCCTCCACCGGGGAATATAGTCCCAAAAGAAGACCTGCGTTTATGGAAAAATTTAAAGGACCGTGACTTCATAAGGCTGTGTAACTATTAGCAGGAGAAACATGGATTTTTAAGGTGGGTGTATCACTTGAATATTTGATTTTGAAAGATTAAGAGATTTAGCAAAATATCAGGAAAGCTGAAATACGGTTTTATCCTTTGAGAAATGATTGTCAGTAACATAACATGTATGAACACTGAATGTATTAGGCTCAAACATGCAAAATGGATGGAATGGTCCTTTAAATGCTAAGTTGTGTGGCCATATTTAACTGGTCAGGGTCTATAAACGAGTTTTCATCGACCAATGAAGTTTCATTTCCAAACACGTCATCTAAAGATTAAATGTAGCCTCTGTGTTGCGTGAGTTAGCAAACATCTTTATTTACGCACTTCTTCTAAATATTAAAAATGATTTGCAAAGCAGTAGTGTTTGGTTGATCCTGAAATCCACCTGCAGGTAAAAGTGATCTGTTACAGCATTCCACCTGTGTGGAATGGATTCTGTTCTGGTTCACGAACCGAATTTGGAACCATTCTGAGAATTTTGACCAAAAATAAATAAATGTTAGCAGAGACGGGAAGAAATTGCTGCTCTGAACAGAGACAAAGATTCATGTAAAACAACATGCGTTAATGGCATTAATCAATAAATGATTAAAGATTAATACACGGGTAATACTTTATCAAAGGCTTTTTAATACTGTTAGCAACTTGTTTGAGTTTAAAGGCAGACTTTTCAAGGTTTTCGCGTCTGTCCTCTTTTTCTTTTCACACTACGCTGCACTAAAAGGTCAAATGACGGCTTCAGGCAAAAAGAAACGACAGGAGCTCAGATTTAAAGCAACGGAACGAACGGGAAATTAGCATAAACGTCCTTTACAGCAGCTGAGTTTGATAATTAAAACGTTCAGCCAGAGAGGATGCAACAACAACAACAACAAAAAAAACCCGAATAAAACCAAACCTGCTTATCTACTTCAAGTTCAACTTTGGAATAATCCACGTTTGGTTTGTTCTTAATTGATATAGATTAATGGATTGTGTTCATTTGGTTTAATAATCCATTAAACACTATAAAAATGACAGAATTCTCCAATTTCTGACTTGAGTCAGAAATTGGAGAATTCTGTCATTTTATAGTGTAATAATGTTTAGTTTATAGCTAAATATAAACAGGAAAATCATCCGAAAGAGTCAGACGAGCTGTGATTTGTGTTTCGTTTCAGTATGAACGCGTCATTTGTCAAAACAAAAACACGAATTTAGTGCAAATGATGATGATTGACGTCCTAAAAATTAAATAACAGGAGTTATAATCATTGGATTACAAATTGAGACAGACAGCAGCAGTGTTTGTTTCTGGAATCATTCGTACAGAAATATAATAAATCAAATAAACGTCGTGTAAAATGACCTCGGATCGTGTCGGTCATAAAAAAATAAATCACGTTTTTTAATTTTTTTTTTTATTTTGCTGGCTTCTCCCTCACTTCCTCTTCAAGGCAACATCACCTGTGCACCAAACGAGTTCACCTGCGCCAGCGGCCGCTGCATCTCTCGTAACTTTGTGTGTAACGGCGAGGACGACTGCGGCGACGGCTCGGACGAAGTCGAATGTGCTCCATCCTCCTGTGGGCCCAGCGAGTTCCAGTGTGGAAACTCCTCCTGCATCCCGGCCAGCTGGGTTTGTGACGACGACGTGGACTGCCAGGTAACGAGCTAATGGCTAACGAGCTAACAGCTAACGGAACTGACACAAATAGTCTAGTTACCTTAAAAAAAAAAAAAAAAAANAAAAAAAAAAAAAAAAAAGTCTAAAGCTCAAAGGAATATGCTGCTTTAGAAATCTGCTGATCTTTAAAATGTCTTCAGGCTTTGAAAATCAAGTTTTACAAAAAGGAAATTAGACAAAACTTTTACTCTTTATGAAAAATCTTTAGTTTGAGGAGATTAAATACTTAAGTAAAACTACGAAAAGTAATAACTTTTTGTTTATAGCTATTAGTTTATTCTGAGAAATGCTCATTCTTTTTTTTTCTTTCCTTGATGTTGCACTATTGTTAATGAATGTCAGCATTTCCTGCTGGCATTTCACAATAAAAGCTTTCCGGAGAAGAGATTCTGCCACCTCAACACTTACTGCTAATGTTTTCACATTAAAAGCCTTCTACTAGTTGAGTTTCATTACCAGCAGTGTAACTTTCAGAAAAAAATAGAAAAGCAAAATTTATCAGAATGAATCATCTGCTAAAACATAATTTCTGTTTAAAAGAGAAACTCATGCTGTGATATTGTACAGATAAAATTAATGCTAAGATACAAAAACATATTGCACAAACAGCAACGTGAGATTTACAAACTGTAGCAGACATAAAACAGGGAGGTTTAATTTTAATATTTGACCATATATACATATGAAAATTAGAAATAAAGGTTTGTCTCTGAAGTCTTCTCTCTTCACTTTAAGCTTCGTCCGCTTCACTTTCTAACTGGATGATTGCTGACTGGCTTACCTGCCAGGTAACTTGACCCCGGGCTCATGCATGAACTGGTTCTGTTGGTTCTTATTCCCACAGAAAACGTTGGTTCTCCTGACTCACGCCCACAGAAACTTGCTTTAACACGTTTTGTCAAATCTGTTTAACGGCTGTGTGATTATCATCGCACGAAAAGCAGAAATTATATTGATGGTGAATATTTGCTGCGTTTGTCACTCCAGCAAACAATAAAACTGATGCCAACTCGGCATTTTTTACGGTCACCGTCATGAGTTATAGTTCTGTCTCTCTCACACACACACACACACACACACACACACACACACACACACACCCCGGCGGTTAATCTGCTGCCTAATCCCCGAGTGGCTGAGATGATGTAAGAATGAGTGATTGTTTGTGCTGATCCTCTTGATTCCGTGGTTTTAGTTCTAATTAACTTGGTCATCTGTCAGATTTGTCTCTGCGGTCCAAAGAGCTCGTTTCTATGGAGATTTCCCATCAGAATACAAAGAAACATAAAAAATTTACCTTCTACTGACAAAAAAAAACACGTTTTTTTTTTTTAAACTATAAATATTCAAGCTTTTAAGAAAAAAATTAATTAATTTGACAAGAAATTAGAAATAATTTGGATTAGATAAATGATTCAGTGCTGGATTCTTATTAATTAAAAGCTGTTAAACCCAGAATCTATATGTGACGCTCTCTCTCTCTCTCTCTCTCTAAAGCGTTTCCTGTGTCTCTCGCCCTCGTATGCAGGACCAGTCCGATGAGTCTCTGTCTGGTTGCGGCCGTCATCCCACGCCGCCGGCCAAGTGTTCATCCAGCGAAATGCAGTGTCGGTCGGGAGAGTGTATTCACAAGAAGTGGAGGTGTGACGGAGATTCTGACTGCAAGGACGGCAGCGACGAAGCTAACTGTCGTACGTAAAACCATGTAATCACGACAATAACAACTTTAGTTACGCTGCACTTTCAAAACAGAGGTTACAGAAACGAGAGAAAAAGCAGAACAAAATAGAATTTCCATTTAAACATCACAATTAAGAGTCTTATAGAGAATTTGTCAAAATAAAATTGTAAGTTATTAAATGAGTTTAAAGTGATTACCTAAAATAACTGATGTTCACGATGGTCGTCATGTAAATGGGGAAAACAGACAAGGACCTAAAACAGAACCCTGAGGAACACCAAATTTTAAAGGAAAACCCTTAAATGTTGAATTATAAATGTACGGTCTGCGTCTGAACTACGCAGCTGTAATTAGCATTTTAGCATTTTGAGTCTATGAGTAAAATGGAGAACGTAATTATTTAAGTCGTGTGTGTGTGTGTGTGTGTCCACAGCTGTGCGCACATGTGAACCGGATCAGTTTAAGTGTGATGATGGAACCTGCATCCTCGGCAGCAGACAGTGTAACGGCCTCCGAGACTGTGCGGACGGATCGGATGAAGCCAACTGCAAAAACTGTAAGTGTGTGTGAATGTTTTAAAGGGTCATAATGAGCTTTTAGCGGTTTAATTTTCCCTCGTTTGACGTGAGTTTGTGTTGAAGGCGTGATGGTAACTCTGCTCTCTGCACAGTGACGCAGTGTAATGGACCTGATAAGTTTAAATGTCGCAGCGGGGAATGCATCGAGATGAGCAAAGTCTGCAACAAAGCCAGAGACTGTCCAGACTGGAGTGACGAGCCCATCAAAGAATGCAGTGAGTGAGATAATTATTCTGTCTGAGAACAAAACTACGGAGGCCCTGAGGGGACATGGAGGAAAAAAATAGCATCATTTTGTGTTATCTCACAAAAGTTTTGCTCAAAGTAAAACTCAACGAATTGCTCCATTGTTGCCTAGCAACGGTGCATAAGGAGTGACCCGGATACGCTGTCGTCGCACTTCCGCTCAATGAAGGGTCAAGTTCTTTGTGTTATGTTTACCTGCCCAGGTACTGCAGATGGAAATTAGCTGCTAGCTAAATCTGGTACAAAGCATCTCTTCTCAATTTGAGATGAATGTTTTTTGAGCATGGTCCCTCTTTAAATAAACTAAACAAAGGTTTTGTGAGATCTCTTGTATTACAAGTTTTACTTTGAGCTTTGATTAAAATATAAAGACATTAGTTGGTTCTTGGGTCAAGGTCACTTTGTGAGATAACGTAATACTTTTATGTTATCTCGTAAAAGCACTTGCTGTTTTTTTCCTTCCATTGATGTTTTTTACCCTCCTCTCTCTTTTGACTTTCCGTACAAAACATGTTATAAATGCTGATATGAAATAAACATACTAACATAATTTGGTCATACTTTATCAGAAATACAAAAACTAGAGCACTTTCCATGAACAATAAAATACAAAACATTATCTATTTGTCATCATTTAAGCAACGTAGTTGACGGTCTTTCAGGATCCTGAATCTGGAAAATAAATCCACTGGTGATCCTGGAGTTTCAGCCGGGTGACGGATGGAAAACCTGCAGCATGTCTGTCGGTGCGTCGCTAAGCTAACGAAGCTGTTTTATCCGTTTTGTTCCAGATGTGAACGAGTGTCTGCTGAACAACGGTGGCTGCTCTCACATCTGCAGAGACATGGTGATCGGCTTCGTGTGCGACTGCTCGCCGGGCCTGCAGCTCATCGACCACAAGACCTGCGGAGGTCAGCGACACCTTTCCTGTCCGTGCTCCTTCCGTTGGATTTCAGATTCTGGAAAAAAATTGGAAAAATAAAAAATATCAAAGTGTTTTCTGATAAAGTGGTTTGTAGAAATATGTCTCGAAATTTGTATTTTTTTTTATTCTCAGTTTCCATTTTTAACACTTTTGCTTTATTAACCCAGAAAAAAATCAAGTTTCACTTCTTTCCGCTCTCTGGCACAGTGACGTGAAGAAAAAAAGGGGCATGACAGAAAAATTAAAACTCCGCCCACTTTTTGAAATGATATTTGAAAGTCCCAATTTTGCGGTGATGAAGATTATATTTATGTTTTGACTGATTAAACAAGACTTTCAAACTGGTAAATGCAGTTTACAAGCAGCATGTGAAGGCAGCGTTAAGCCATGATTTTAGTCGTTTTTGTGTAGCGAAGCCAACAGGAAACGCTCGATGAAACGGGTCGTGTCTCTGTTTGTGGTCTCAGACATCGACGAGTGTCTGAATCCGGGAATCTGCAGCCAGATCTGCATCAACCTGAAAGGAGGCTACAAGTGTGAATGTCACAACGGATATCAGATGGATCCAACGACCGGAGTCTGTAAGGCCGTCGGTGAGTTTCTGAGAAGTTTAATTATCCTTTCTGTCTCTCTTTGTGCCTTTTTTTTCTGTTCAGAAATTTTCCATGGTTTTGTATTTATATGGTTTCCTTCTCACTTGCTGTTTAATATATGTTTTAAAGGAACATACCACCTATTTTGCATGTTTGAGCCTAATATTAGTTTTTATGTTACTGACAATCATTTCCCAAAGGATAAAACTGTATTTCAGCTTTCCTGATATTTTGCTAAATCTCTTAATCTTTCAAAATCAAATATTCAAGTGATACACCCACCTTAAAAATCCATGTTTCTCCTGCTAATAGTTACACAGCCTTATGAAGTCACGGTCCTTTAAATTTTTCCATAAACGCAGGTCTTCTTTTGGGACTATATTCCCCGGTGGAGGCATACATTCACTCCACGCTTTTTATTGAGCTTAAACACTAAAATTACATAACTTCTAAAAAAACCTGAATACACGTCTTGTTGGTGATGATGGATTACCTATCCCAAGAACGTTTACAGTATCAACAAGTTGATTTTAATAGCAGAATGAACTGAAACCAATGGAGGTCTGGAAGGTAGGAAAAACATTTTTAATTCACCGTTCCAGTAGTATGCTTTGGAAATGATTGTCAGTAACGTTACATGTATGAAAACTGATTAGGCTCAAACATGCAAAATTGGTGGGCATGGTCCTTTAATGTTTCTGTGTCTTTGTAATTTGTCTGCACTGGGCCGCTTGAGGAGAGGGAATCTCTCTGAATCGCCTCTCCAGATGTTTCTGCCATTTTTTCCCGTTTATAATAATGTTTTTTGGGAGTTTTTCCTCGTTGTCTTACAGAGTTTGGGTTGGGAATGTTCATATATGGCCTGTAAAATCCTTTGAGACACTGGATATGATTTGACGTGTAAATGGCGTTTGCTGTGATGGCGTGTTGAGCTGCCATCCTGCTGGTCACATGTTTGAGTAAAAAGAGTTTATTGTGTGATTAGACAATGAGCTTCACATCAGCCTGGCCTCATTTATTCTCATTCATCTGTTACCGTAAATATCCTAATATAATAACCTAAAAGGACCAAACCAGTGATTTTGCATATTTGAGCCCAATAAATACTCCCCACATATTACTATTATTATTGTTACTGCCAGTCACTTTGCTTTTCCTGGTATTTTTTCAAATCCTCTAATCTTTCAAAATCAAACATTCTGGTGACACAAACACCTTAAAATTTAATTTTTCACCTGCTATCACTTATGCACAATTTTAGAAGACACAGTCATTTTTAATTTCCCAGTACAAGCTGTCTTCTCCTGGGACTATATTTCTTGGCGGAGACACACACTTTCTTCTGTGTGGATCCATGTTGAAATGCTAAAATTAAGTAACTTTGACAAAAAAATTTAATCGACATTATAAATAAATTTAAGTTTTATCAAACCATCAGATTGAGCAGCAAGAACAGACTTAAATCCGCCTGAATCCCAAAAACGGCTCATGATAAAACGAGCCAAAATGAATTTCTTTTTGTTTCTGCAGGAAAGGAGCCGTGCCTGATCTTCACCAACCGCCGCGACATTCGCCGTCTGGGCCTGGAGAGGAAGGAGTACACGCAGATCGTGGAGCAGCAGAGGAACACGGTGGCTCTGGACGCCGACTTCAACCAGCAGATGATCTTCTGGGCCGACCTCGGCCAGAAAGCCATCTACAGGTACGATTACACGCTGCAACGTGCGGCTTTCAGGGCTAAAATGTGTTTTAAAAAAAGGAAAAAAGAGGCTTTTTTTATGTCAAACTGGAGAATCTTTCCTGAACGGGAGAGGAAGGTCGCATCCATTTATCTGCCGTTTACTTGCTGCTCTAATGTTGGTGCAGTGGCGCTTCCCTAAACCCCGCCCCCTTCTTGTCTTTCTCCAATTGAAACATTCAGCAGAGAATACGTCTCTCCTACGTCCACGGAACGGTCATGTTAGTGGGCATGTCTGAGATTTGAG
The DNA here is from genome assembly GCA_014773175.1 of Lucifuga dentata. Taxonomy (NCBI): domain Eukaryota; kingdom Metazoa; phylum Chordata; class Actinopteri; order Ophidiiformes; family Bythitidae; genus Lucifuga; species Lucifuga dentata. The sequence goes on along the minus strand of VXCM01006811.1, from coordinate 267 downwards.
GATAGATGCTGCTAACTGTTCGTGCTACAGTTCAACCTGAAGAAGAGTTTTTAATATTTAACCTCCGAGACACACAAACATGAAACCAAACACACACCTGCCACGCCCACTCTGATGAATCTGTTACCATGCCAGCTGATCGATTATTGTCCTTTAATTAATAATCGGCTAATTAAAAGATGTTAGAGTCAGTCCTAGTTCTAATGTTGTTAGTGGTTATGCCCCACAGGTAGGATGTGAGTTAGAAGAGAAGGAGAAATTCTGGAG
>VXCM01006808.1:0-25571 GCA_014773175.1 Lucifuga dentata | reverse complement strand
TTACATGTATGAAAATTGAATATATTAGGCTCAAACATGCAAAACGGATGGTATGGTCCTTTAATACGGTATTCATCTGTGCTTTCTCAGTAAAAAGGGATGCGCTGCAGACTAGCAGCTACATGCACATGAAGCACAGGCCTTGCACAGTATTTATGTTTGACCACTCGTATATTTGGTAATTTTTTACCTTGAGCTATAGCTTTTGTCACAACAGGCGTGTTCAAAAACCAGATAAGGGATCGATGTGGAAGGACGAGATGATCACAAGCAGGAAGGCACTTTAAATATATTGAAGTGGGACAATCAGTCGTCGTGCTTGTCCCACGTCGCCGTGGAAGTCACATGGTCTCACGGTCATTCTGTCATCTTGTATGTAAGACCTCAGACTCTTGTGGATTTTGTGACATCCATTACCTTTAAAAGCATCATCAATCAGTCAATCGATCAATCATTATTTAAGTATTGTCTGCGTTTAGCTGTGTGATTTGCTCTTGAAGGGGCGGGACTTTAAACTTTTATCCAATCACAGCCTCTGTACTGAGGTCCTCTACTGTAACCATGTATTTACATTGTGCCACTTTAACGGAGTGATCTGCAGGTGAAATCCAGCCTGAGTGGTTATGGTGCCTGAACGTATGAAAGTATTTACAGGTGTTTTTGGTTTCAGATTTCAGGTTTCAGATTGTATTTTTTGATGACATGATGCTCTTTTTTGACAACTTTTGACAAATTCCATCTATTTTCTCTCTTTCCAGTTCTTTCATTCTGTCATTAAGCGGTCGCATGAAATCGTGTAACAGACATGAATCTTCTTCTTTGCTCTTTACTCCATGTTGTATCTTTTCTGCAGAAAGCACATGGTAACTCACCTGTTTTACCTGTGTGTGTGTGTGTGTGTGTGCGTGCTTGAGAGGGTGTTTTGAGAGCAAGAAGCCAGAATACATGTAAATGCTGCCCTTGTTTGCGGCCTTTAGATGTCTGCTTTTATATTATCCAAATGTTCTATGTCACAATTTGAGTAAAATAAGATAAAATAATCATAACAGGCACCTGAATAGACACCTAAAGAATTTTTCAGTTTTTATTCAACATCAACATCACAGAAGTCAGGGAGGATTCATGAAAAAATCAGAGTAACTACACAGTGTTACACTAAATAAGTGCCGTGATAATTGATAAGCTCATTCATAACATTTCTGGCACGTTGTAAGAGGCGTCGCAGGTTAGCTTAACGCCAATGAAGATGGCGTGTTAATGCTTCATATTTAAAGTAGTAAAATTTATGTTTACTTTGCTGATTTAACGTTTAAATTTCAGCTTATCACCCAGGCGAAACAATATAGAGATACACAGTGCGGAGGTAGAGGCTTGATGAAGAGCCTCAGTGCCACAAGAATGTGAGATCAGATCAGACCTCGCCACTTCAATAAACTGATCAGCTGAGTGTTTTTATCTATCAGATGTATTGATCACTAACACGTGTGAGGCAAATCAGTTTAAAATGTCGCTCAGATTTCATATTGCTGAAATTTACCACCAGACTGAAACACGTCTGAATGTATGAGTGAAGGCGTGTTTTATGAGTCACTTCCCCAACACGTAAATAAGGAAATACTGTAGCTACGCCTCTTTTAAGGCAAATGCTGAAAGTGGCAGTTAAAGGACCATACTGTCCATTTTGCATGTTTGAGCCTAATATATTCAGTTTTCACACATAACGTTAGTGACAATCATTTCCCAAAGGATAAAACTGTATTTCAGCTTTCCTGATATTTTACAAAAATCTCTTAATCTTTCAAAATCAAATATTCAAGTGATACACCCACCTTAAAAATCCATGTTTCTCCTGCTAATAGTTACACAGCCTTATGAAGTCACGGTCCTTTAAATTTTTCCATAAACGCAGGTCTTCTTTTGGGACTATATTCCCCGGTGGAGGCATACATTCACTCCACGCTTTTTATTGAGCTTAAACACTAAAATTACATAACTTCTAAAAAAACCTGAATACACGTCTTGTTGGTGATGATGGATTACCTATCCCAAGAACGTTTACAGTATCAACAAGTTGATTTTAATAGCAGAATGAACTGAAACCAATGGAGGTCTGGAAGGTAGGAAAAACATTTTTAATTCACCGTTCCAGTAGTATGCTTTGGGAAATGATTGATGTAACGTTACATGTATGAAAAGTGAATCTATTAGGCTCAAACATGCAAAATGGACGGTATGGTCCTTTAACAGGCATTTCTGAAAGAGGGAATGTGTTACCTATGATATTTGTCTTATCGACACGTTAAATCTGGTGCTGTATTTTATGAATTCCCTGTTATGCGATCACTGGTTAACCGTTTGCTACTTTTTTTGCATTGTTCAGCTGCCTTTAACTAGATTAGAACTAGATTGGAGAAACATGAACAAATCTCATAACATTTCCACATCTTTTATACAATGATCAACATTTTGATTTGAGCCTTGAGAAACTTTCCCCACACGTTGATTGGGAGATGACGTGATGAGGGAACGCTGTTTGTATTTTTGTAGCTGTTTCCATCTGTAGCAGGAAAAGCATGCGATCTGAACGTACACACCTAGTGCCTTTTGAATTAGGATCATTTTACTTATTTTTTCAGCTGTCATTATTATGCCACTTTACGTGAGAAATGTGAGGATTTCATGCTACAAGATGCACCTAAGATGGGAAAAAATAACAATTCAATTAGGGTCACTCTGCAGTGGCTTTAGGGCAACATGAAGTATGGAAGTGTGTGGGCAAAGTCATGCTGTGGTTTCGTAAAGGTGTAAAAAAAAAAAAAAATTTGGCTCTCAAAAAGGACAGAAGTGATGGACAGTGACACGTCCCTGATGGTAAAGGTGAGGTTTGGCTGCAGAGGTCATCAGAAATAAAACGTGGTTGAAGTGAATGCTGCTGATCATCTGCGCGGGAATGAACAAGCAGTTTCCTCTTTGCTACGTTTTAAATTTTGCAGCATGCTATCGTTCTTTGATTTCTCACTATCATTCTTTCAACTTTTTTTTTTTTAATCATAAAACATGCATGACTCCCAACAAATAATTCAACACTCAGAATTCCTCAAAACGCTAAGTGTAGCTTTGATGGAGATTCTCAGTCATCCAGGCGGGTAGATATGCTGTACGAAAACTGAGTCAGGTCAAGGTTTTTAATCCTGAAATGTTTCAGCCTTCATCCAGACGGCTTCGTCAGTCAGAAATGAATGCACAGGACGTTAAACCTGTGAAGATGATGATGTGAACATTTTGGAGAGGGTCGTTGGTTTGAGAGAGGAGTGAAGGAAGCCATTTATCTTCATGTAGAGAGACCTTCCCTCTACAGAAATGGAGTCTCAGATACAATCTACCACCATAATAATAATAATAATAATAATAATAATAATAATTTTATTTATGTAGCACCTTTAAAAACAGAGTTTACAAAGTGCTTTGACAGACAAAGTAATAAAATATAACAGCAGAAAACCAAACAGACAAAACAAGAGCAGGACAAAATTCAGGTAAAGTTCAGTTTATTGTGTCCAATAAAACAAGGACACAAATGATAGACAAGGGAATAGATAAAAACTAAAATAGATGATAAAAAAGGCAAAACACTAATAAATGAATAAATAATAAACAGCAAATACATAAATACAGATGAGACAATAAAAGCAATAAAAATGACAATAAAAGGACAAACATCACATAAAAGCAAGTCTATAAAAATGGGTTTTAAGAGGAGATTTAAAAGAAGGCTCTGAATTATAGACACTGAATAGTACTGCTGTCCAACCAGGGGACCATTAAAAAGTAGAAGTTTAAAATGATTATTTGATATTTATTCATTGTTTGAAATTTGAATAGTGCATTTTACTACATGCATTATTCAAAAAAAAAAAAAAATTTTTTTTTTTTGAATATATCTATTTGGAATTGAAGATTTGTTGGGATTTGACACCTGAAGGTTTAACATCCTGTGCATTCATTTCTGACTGATGAAGCCTTTTGGATGAAGGTTGAAACATTTCAGGATTAAAAAACATGAATCCAGTTGACTCAGTTTTCATACAGTTTCATACAGCGGAGCTCATTTCAGGTTACTTCGCTGTTTGGTCCTCCTCTGACACTGTTGGGAGTTGTTGAGTTATTTTAACTTTTTACGTATTGCATTTTGGTGGGGGGAGAAAAAAAGTGACCTGAAATCCAGCACATTAAGAAAACAATCAAGTGCATTGAACATAAGTTTAAGACATTCATCCTTTTTATGGAAAAATGTGATTATGGTGAGTGACATAAAGAGTTTGTATAAAGGAATACAGTGTTTTATCAGCATTTGTTAACATTATCACAGTCAAATAGCATAATCATTTACTTAAGTTGCACACATTTTCATTTAATAAATTCAACCCGTATGTGTTTTTGATCACACTGGGACATAATATTAAATAAGGCAAAAAATGTTTGATTGAATAATCTTTGTGTATTTGTTGTATTTTCATGAATCAGACGATATTATGTATGTTTTGTGCACATTACCCATGTATCATTTATCAACAATGATCATAATCTGTACACATTTGCACAAAGCACTCAGTGTTTGTACATATGCAGTTATTTTATGTCACGTATGATTTTTTTTCATGTGCATGTGCCAGATTTTGCCAGAAAACAAGGAAAAAAAGACACTTGTCAAAAGATTCATCGTGTGTCTATGTGAGTAAGCGTGAATGTTGTGATTTTATTTTTTGTTTGTTTGTTTTTTTCTTTTTAGTATGATAAATCAAAAATAAAAAGGTTTTAGCAAGGCTGACCAATATTCAGATAGTTATTTATACCCAGCATGGTCAGGACCTATTTGATCTGCCAGCTATTGTTTGAAAGGTCATTGGTTATCTAAATTTTAACAAATATCAAATTATATTTTATTTGCTTTTGGCATGTACAGATATATATACTTTCAGCAGCAGAGGAAAAGCATGCTTAAAAGAGACCAGGCATGAATTAAAAAAAAACAAAAAAACAATAGAAATGGATTGAACGTGATCCTCAAAGAAATCTAGATTACCATCATATGAATAATGACTTAGTTTTTAAGTTATTACTTTTGCTGAAAATGTGTCATTAGTGAAAATCCAGATCTCTGAATGTTGGCTTCACTATGTTACAGAAGTTATAAAATGCAGGGTGGAAAAATAATCTTATTTAATTTGGATAACTTTGATATTTCAGTGTAATAATTCAAATGTGTTTACATTTTTTAAATGTTCAATTTTAATATATTTTCACAGTTATTTAGTAATTATTTTCTCTAATTTCTACTTGTAATATTAGCTCGTATATTTACTTGTAAAAACTAGTTGTAAATGTGGTAAATGACTTGTAAATTAGGTTGTTTTAAAAAAAAAAGGGGATTTTAATGCTTTTTTGTGGTGCTGTAGCGCCCCCAGTGGTGAAAGCTGTGCGGTGGTTTCACGTAGGGCGTGATAGCGCGGCCCCTCCCCCTCCACAGCCGATCTGGAAAAGAAAAAAAAACTTTTTTGTATCGAAGGAATCAACAGCCGCCATCTTGTCGTGCCTCGGAATTAGGATTTCGGTCCAACACTGGTTTTTATGTACAATTCGAGCATCCTTACCGAGATATGACAGCGTCCTTTCCCCGAAAACGAAATCTTAACGTTGCTACGGACATATTTTGTGCGAAAAAAATGGAAGTGGATCGGTGGTCGTCGGGCAGAAAAGCTCCGTATATCTGATTTCCCCTTCAGAGTGCGGCGATTCAGCCACTGTCGCCGTTCGGGAGCAGTATTGTTTACCGTGAGCAAGCGGAGACCAGATCGTTACTTTCGAACTGATTTGCAAAAATACGACATTTTTATGCAGTTGTGCTTTTTTCTGGACCTTCGCAAAATTTTTGCATGAAGAATTTTGACGTCACCCAAAATGCGTTCCCTCAACAGCTATTAAAAACGACTTTTTCTCTGGAATGCTGCAATCAACCTGAATATATTTGATTAATATTTTGGCGTTCGATTTTTACATGGGGAATATTTTAATTTGGGTAATTTAACGATAATAATGTGGGTGTTGGGTGTTGGATTATCATGGGGTGAATGGCGGTGGCGAAGCGGGGCGCTATTGGATCTCTTTTGAAACATACGGACTCACTGCAAGGAGTAGCTAACGCTAACTTAGCTGGTAGCAGGCAATTAGCTAGTTATTAGCCCGTTAGCTAACGTTAGCAGGCTGTAAGCCTGCTAATGTGCTAACCTGGAAGGTGTGGTTGTCAGAACAGCTTCCCTGTTATAAGTTTATCTTTGTCAACTGAAGTAAGCGGTTGGAGACTCGTAACAACCATGGCTGAAAATCTGCTGGACATCGGACCTCCGAACTCCAAGCGGCCGAAGCTGAATTCACCTGCTCTGTCAGCTTCAGATGGACCAGGTAAAGGCCTAATCACTGACAGCACATGTAAACCTTAATCACTCAACAGTCCTGTGTGGTTTTTCTAAATAAATGTATTGGTTAACCATACGTTAGCATAGTTACCAGGTCAGCTAGCTAAGCTGTTGTCCAGAAGTCTCGTTACTAAGTTGTTACGGTGCTTCTGCTGCAGCGTTCCAGTGTCAGTTTTTTCCCAATTTTAGTTAAACAGTGTATAATCTGTGTGTGATTGTGTATAACAATTGTAACAATCAGTAGTTTTTTGTTTTTTTTTAAACCAGTATGACTCTGAAAGCTAACGGGAGTCAACCGTCCTATCTGGAACGTTGGGGGCAGCTAATTTATCGTTAAATGTGCTGACATACAGTCAGGTTTCAGTAGTGTTCTTGGCAAAATAATGAAAGGCCGTTTTCATTTGTTGCGTTTAGCGTGTGGATGAACTGTTAGCTGCTAGCCAAAGAGAACAGGAGAACTAACAATACAGTCAAAACTAAAACACGAATAACAGATAAAAATAAAACTACATTTAATCAAGCATAATGGTCCTGAGACCAAACTGACTGAGATAGCGCTGATTTTACAGTATTTATTTGCTAAAGACTTTCCTGTATATATTTCATGCCATGTGCAAGCTTCTTCTGTGACATTTCTTTCTAAAGACTCGTGCATTCCTGAAATGGAATGTGTAGGAATGACTAGATGCAGGGCTGAAAGTTCATAATGAATTAATATCTTAGTTCATTCATTCATTGCTTGGTTTCTCCCGGTGCACATGTGGATCATTTTGTCTTTGAGGAAGCATGGAAAAATTTCGGGTACACATCCAAATGAAGTTGTTAGGCTATTATAGAATCTCTTACACACTGTACAAATGATATGGAGCACAAAGTTTTATTAACTGTTGTAAAGCAAATGCTTTTATTCAGGCTGTAGTCATGTGTGCAGTGCATTTTATTTCATTTAGATTGCAGTAGTCACAGCTCAGTGAATTATGTCACTGATTACATACGTAGAGGCACCGCGTCTGCTGTGAGAAGTCATTTAACCTTCATAGCTGCTTCTTTATAGTTTTTGCCAGTTACAGTTGGGACTTAACATGCTGGGCAACGCCATCATTACTAATTGCAAATAGTCTGCTTTCTCACTGTGCCTGGAGGTTTGCTTGCAGCACCCATCTGCCCTGACATTTGACCTTTGCCCTTTGCGGTGAGGCCTAGCTTGGGTTGCACTTTGGGGTTTAAGGTAGCAAATGTTTATGGCGTGTGAGTGTACATACAGAACCTACACTAATATTGGCATTTTTGATAAATCAGAGCAAAATTGGCTGTGAAAAAAGTCTTTTGTTTATCCTCTTGAGCTTTAATTCAAATTTTAACAAAAATATAACCTTTAATTAAAGTGCATTACTTGAAAGGAAAAAAATTCTTATCATCCTCCATCCAGAATCTCTCTACGTCCTTCAGATTTGCAGCTCCATGTTATGGACTCTCCTCTTCAGCTCATCACAGGTTTTCAGCAGGTTTTAGGTTTGATGAGCCGTGACGGTTGCAGATTTGGAGGTTTTGCTTTGGATCGTTAGCTGATCCAACCACGGCCCAATTTAGAATATCTGCTGATACTTGATGGAGTTCATGACACATGTTTAGGGCCTTTGGCAGAAAAACAGCATCAGAGATCCTCCACCACACTCCACAGTGGGGATGAGCTGCTTTTCTGCACTCTGATCATTCACGCCACTCTAAACCACCTCTGCTGCCCCGTTTTTGCCTCATCTGATCATCGAACTCACTCCCATTGGACGTTCCAGTAAGGTTTGGCAAACTGCAGGCGCTTTAGTTTGTTTGACAGAAGAGGCGTTTTCTGGCTAAACTCCCAAACAGTGCGTGGTTACGTAGATGGCCTCTGATCGTAGTTTTGGAGACTTTCTCGCCCTGAGACACAACTCAGGTCTGCTGTTCTCCAGCCACCCGAACCTTAACATACACACGTCCTCTCCAGGCCAATTCTTAACTTCTCCAGTTGCTTTAGACTTATTAATTATTGCCCTGATATTAGAAATGGGCATTTTCATACAATTGGTTATTTTCTTAAAGCCGTTTCCTGTTTGTGCAGCTCAACAAGCTTTTGGTGCCACATCATTTCTGTGTTCTCCAGTCTTTCATATTGTGCTGGATGGCTGAGGGAATTTGGCCCGTGTGTTGCCTCATATTTATTCCCCAGTGAAACAAGAAGTCATGGCTGATCACATAAGTGACTTAAAAACGTAAAATATGATGGGAATGAGTTAGATTTTACTCATATGGCTTTCCACAGGTGCAAATAATTATGCACAAATGTATTTGAGAAAAATATTTGTTTTGTGAGAATTTCTTTTTCCATTAAATTATTTTACTTTAGTTAAAGATTAGATTTTTGTTAGTATTTTGAATGAAAGATCAAGAGGATAAACAATAAAGATATTTACCAAGAGTGCTGATATTAGTGGAAGTGGAAGTCTGCGCACAGTAAAGGATGTGTGTTTTTTTTTTTTTTTTNTTTTTTTTTTTTTTTGTTTTATCTGTGTGTTTGGGATCTTTGAAAGTCATCAGACTCTGGCGGTGTGGAGGTTTCTTTTTATTGTCGTGGCAGAGAGCAAACATGTGCCCCCTGACTCTCCATTCAGGCCATCTGTCAGCCTGTGGCGACCCTCTGCTCCCCTAAACCCTCCGTACGCAAAGAATCGGTCGGCCATGTCCGCGGCGTTTAGCCCGGCACTTCATTTTGCATTTTATCTCAGGTTAGCGCTGATATTTGTCTGTATTTTAGCTTCCAAATCCTAATGCTTTAGCTGCACATCCAGAGGTGCAGCTGACTTTTTTCTGCTCATGTATGATGTTTTTTAGCTGGTTGTGCACATTGAATTTGTGTTTTGCTCTGGTGAAACGTGTAAAGCAGGGATCCCCAACTGGCAGCCCATGGGCCAAATGCAGCCCACGGGTCTTATCTAACAGGCCCTCAGATGACTTCTCCAAAAAAGAAAAAAAAAAAAAATCTTATATTTAGTCGCACTTATCTCGGGATTGCGTGTTCATAAAATGTCATGCTTGGGTTCATTTTGTTCAGGAGAATCTAAGCTTTCTGTAGATATTCATATATCTCCATTTTATTAAGAAATGGTGATTATACTGTAAAACATCGTAACGCTACATAGGGACAAGCACATGGTCTCCAGTCGGTCAGTGGAATATTACGCATGGGGAACGCATGCCTGTTGCCATGGCTACGTAAAAGCTGATAGGATCACTGACCCATCAATCAAATCCTCTGCTAGTCTACTATCCAATCACAGAGAGGGATTTTAAAGTTTAGACTGCCCTCAGAAGTTACATCATTGAGAAGCGACGAAGCTAGGTTTTAGCTCAAAGGCTATCTTGTGCTTTAGTTGCATTTATCTCAGGATTGCGTGTCATAAAATGTCATGCTTGGGCTCATTCTGTTCAGGAGAATCTAAGCTTTCCATAGATATTCATATATCTCCATTTTATTAAGAAATGGTGATTATACTGTAAAACATCGTAACGCTACATAGGGACAAGCACATGGTCTCCAGTCGGTCAGTGGAATATTACGCATGGGGAACGCATGCCTGTTGCCATGGCTACGTAAAAGCTGATAGGATCACTGACCCATCAATCAAATCCTCTGCTAGTCTACTATCCAATCACAGAGAGGGATTTTAAAGTTTAGACTGCCCTCAGAAGTTACATCATTGAGAAGCGACGAAGCTAGGTTTTAGCTCAAAGGCTATCTTGTGCTTTAGTTGCATTTATCTCAGGATTGCGTGTCATAAAATGTCATGCTTGGGCTCATTCTGTTCAGGAGAATCTAAGCTTTCCATAGATATTCATATATCTCCATTTTATTAAGAAATGGTATTATAAAACACTGTGGCCCTTGCCTCGGCATGCTTGACATAATTTGGCCCTTGAGGAAAACTAGTTGGGGAACCCTGCTGCAAAGCAGCATTTCTCTACACGGCGATCAAACTTAGGAGTGCCAAAATGCACCCAGTGAGGCTTTGATACACAGCATGAGCACGTGTTTGCAGCTTCACGGGTCAGTCGTGGGTATGGCAGGCGACCNCCCCCCACATCCACGTGTTCACTTAGCATTCAGCAAATGGCAGGTTTAATGCCAACCAGGCAGCCGGCCGGCGCTGATGCAGCCTCTGATGGAGCATTTATGCCGCTGCCTGCAGGCGCGGAGAAAAACCTCGGGAGGAACGGCGGAGGGAAGCTGTGTGCAGACGTGGGGGCGTGTCACCACCCACCACCCCTCCAACAATACACGCTTATGATAGCGTGTTCTTTTATTTGGCTGAGACTAATTGGCGATTTGAAATGCTACTCGTCACACGCATCTGAGGTTGTATTTCAGCTGGTTTCCCTTTGTCTGAATCCAGTCTGTTCCCGTTTACCAATATTGTTATTTTTGCTGCTCCCAATTCCGGCTGCCTGCCTCTGTGGATCAGGGTTATTATTTTAATAGAAAATGATGGAATTTCTGCTTTTAATTTTTGCAAAAATCAGGAAAATACTGCTTTAGGGAGAGTTGAAATGAAACTTAGCAAGATTATTGTGTTTTTGTGTATTTAACTGACCATTCTCACGGTATTGATGATGCCCTCACCTTCCCAGCAATGTGTTAAACAGAAAGGTGAGCAGCAAGAAAGAACACGGATACACACACACACACGCTGAAAAACTAAAAAGTTTGAAAAGCAAGAATGAAAGAAAAAAAAGGTAGAAAAAGTTCAGAAAAAGCAAAGAGACTGATGAGAAGCTGAAAACTCAGCAGCCAGCGCAGGACACCGAAGTTTCCCATGTCCACTCGCCGTCCAACAGGAAGACAGAGACGCTCCGCTCTGTTTTATCTGTTCACGCATAAAACAACACGGAAGCGTTCAGGGTAGAAACGCAGTGACAACATTCTCTGTGCTTCAGTGTAAAGCATGTCAACTCTAAAGGCTGCAGGACGCTTCATTTGATACGCTGGAAGGTGTGTGTGTGTGTGTGTGTGTGTGTGAGGGAGAGAAAGGGGAGGGGTTGCTAAGAGGAATTCTGTCTTCGGTGTGTTTTCTCTCCACTCGGTCATAAACAAGGATATAAATGAACGACGGAGCACAGTTTCGCTTTCAGTCTGTCTGTAAATGCAGACGAAGTGACGGCGAGAAACACCTCACCGTAACCGGATTGCTGTGAAGCGTGTTTGGTAGAGCGGCGGAGTCGGAGAGCTACACATTTTGGTGGATGGCTTCCATTGCTTTCTGATTCTGTAACGCACATGTTGCAGGAAGCAAACGTAATGCCACGCCACAGTTACTGCTGTAAGCAGGTATTTTCAGCTGTTTTACACAACGGGCATGCACAGTTTTAGTTGAACTTTTCTGAATTATCTTTGCATGATCAACAAATCCCACAGAACTTAAACTGCACACAGAGATCATGTGATGCTCAAATATTCAGATTGACTTTAAAATACAAGCCGACTGTCCTAAATTACTGAAGGATCAACAAGCTGAAGATCAATATGTGTTATTTATTGATTCATTTCAGCACCAGCAGCCGTTCATCCTGAATCGTCTGAGTCGCTGTTCACTCCTGTCCAAACACGCTGCATCAGCTGAGACGTCTGAGAAGACGTGAGGGATGTTTTCGTTGCTGTTCCTGAAGTCGCATCGTTCTTCTTCCACCAAATTTACAAAGAGCCAGCAGAATATTTCAAACCCTTCTCCAAATAAGGCAAAGACATTATTTTAAAGGACCATACCATCCATTTTGCATGTTTGAGCCTAATATATTCAATTTTCATACATGTAACGTTACTGACAATCATTTCCCAAAGCATACTACTGGAACGGTGAATTAAAAATGTTTTTCCTACCTTCCAGACCTCCATTGGTTTCAGTTCATTCTGCTATTAAAATCAACTTGTTGATACTGTAAACGTTCTTGGGATAGGTAATCCATCATCACCAACAAGACGTGTATTCAGGTTTTTTTAGAAGTTATGTAATTTTAGTGTTTAAGCTCAATAAAAAGCGTGGAGTGAATGTATGCCTCCACCGGGGAATATAGTCCCAAAAGAAGACCTGCGTTTATGGAAAAATTTAAAGGACCGTGACTTCATAAGGCTGTGTAACTATTAGCAGGAGAAACATGGATTTTTAAGGTGGGTGTATCACTGAATATTTGATTTTGAAAGATTAAGAGATTTAGCAAAATATCAGGAAAGCTGAAATACGGTTTTATCCTTTGAGAAATGATTGTCAGTAATGTAACATATGAAAACTGAATATATTATCCTCAAAAATGTAAAATGGTTGGTATGGTCTTTTAATTCTGTGGAGCCAAAAGCCTTTTATTTTAACCCCAGTTTTCCCAATTTTCCTTTTCGTTGAATTTATCTTTTTCTTGCCGCCTTTTGCAAATGAAAATGCTGATTTATCGCTCAGCGCTAGCTCCATAACGTTGGAGGGATGAGTTTTGCTGCAGCAGGGGCTGCTGGGACGTCGGTGCTCCTCTTCATCATCATGAGGAAGAGGAGTTTTCAGTGCCGGTGTCTTCCTGCTGATGGAGAGTTCTGTAAATATTTAGGTGGTTTTATCCTTTGGGAAATGATTGTCAGTAACATAACCTGTATGAAAATTGAATATATTAGGCTCAAACATGCAAAATGNGGGAAATGATTGTCAGTAACATAACCTGTATGAAAATTGAATATATTAGGCTCAAACATGCAAAATGAGTGGCGTGGTCTTTTAAGGCTATTGTATTAGATTTCATTAGATTCTGCTGGTGTACCTAATAAATAGCTAACGACATAGAAACTCGTGAAGCAGCTTTGTGCTGTGGCAAGGTCTCATTTCAAGGAAAGAATCAGCATGTAAGTTCACTCCTCAACAGGTTTCCAACCAAATCATTCACCCATTCATTCATGTTAGCACGCTAACAGAATGTGTTGCACGTCTGACAGCACTCTGAAAAAGTTTCATGCTGCTGCCGTTGATCGCGTACGATTACAGCTTGAAGAAACATTTAACAGCCATCCTCTTCAAACCTGAGTTCTGCAGGGTTCCGTTGGGTTTGACTGGTGTAAGATGAAGACTTGCTGAAGCTAAAATCACAGTAATCCATCATCGGCTGACGGGCGTCAAAATGTAACAGGAGTAAGAAGACTAAAACATAGCAGCTTATAGAAAACGTCTGCTGCCTTTCCTGATTGAAATGAGCCCAGAAATGCAGCATTTGAACGTTTAAACCGATGAAAACAGTGCAGCAACGCTTTTCAAGAATTTAAAGGACAGTATCGGTGATTTTACAAGTTTGAGCCCAATATATATAACTTGCATAGACTTCTAAAATCAGCGGTATGGTGAGTTAAGAATAAACTTTTTAGGGCTGTTTTTCTAAATAAAGCTTGACTTTTTAATAAAATATAATTTCATTTTTAAAACTATTTTTACTCTATCAAGTTTTATAAGTATAAAAAACAAAACAAACCTACATCACAGCTTAATATGAAGTGATTTTTAACTTTGGTTTTGATCGTCACAGTGTTGCTGCACATTAAAATGCTTCAACCAGATGCAAAACAGTTAATATGTAGACATAAGAAGGGGCTCACGTGTGTGTGTTCATATCAGAGTTTTACTTATCTGAATTCTGTGAAATTCTTTGAATATTATCCATCTTATACACTCTTTCCCACATCTTTATTCCACACTTTTCCCCATTACCCACTAAACAGCCATTCCTTTTCTGCAGTGTTTTTACCTGCAGCAGGGAGCCTTAACGTTTGGCTGAAAGCTTTGCGTATCCAGCAGCGTCCACCCTGCTGTGATCCTGAGCGAGTGACAGCCAGGCGGTCTTCTACATCTGTCCCTGTAAGACCAGACACACCAGTCCTGCAGCAAAACGACCACAGCTGCAGTCTGGACCGCTGCTGGACCACCAGACCTGTTGCTGCTGCAGCTATTTATAGCCAGTAACTCCTCATGGCAAAATAATACAAGAAAGAGCAGAAAGCAGTGGACGTCCTGGCTTCATGTGTAGCTACCAAAACGCTGCTTTGCATTTTCTGGCCACAATCCAGGAAGCCTCGGTGGGACGACATGGAAAAGTGTGTGTCTTCATTCAGAGATGAATGCGAGCGCAGGCCTGAGTGTGTGTGGCAGGAGTGAACGCTGAGAGGAGGCGGGACTCCTCGGACCTGAACAGGCTTCTCCACATGCAGCAGTACCTGCTGGTCTGATGCAGCAGGGCGGTGCAGCCAGAAGCTGTGTTTACTCAGGCAAGTGTGGAGGCCAAGTGTCCTCATTAAAGCCTGGATCCCAACAGAATCCCAATGAAGACATCCAGCAGTAGTAAATGGCAGATGGGGTTTTTTTTTTTTTTTTTTNTTTTTTTTTTTTTTTTTTGAGGTGGGGGCTTCATTCCAGCTGATCTGCTCTGTTCTGTTGCCTAGCAGTCAGGCTACAGCAGCAGTCAGCCTGAAGAAATATGGATAAGGATGAATCTTAATGACTTCTTTTTGTAATATTTTCAATTTTGTACACAGCATATGTAAGAGAAGTTGTCCTTTCATTTTTCATCCCCCGAACAGTTTAGTTTTCTGGTGGGTAATATGCTGTAAATTCTCTATTAAAAGCTGGTATCTAATAATAGCTGGGGGGCGGAGTCAGCAGGAGGAAATAAAAGCCGGTCTCATATAAAGGCGGTTTGGTGTTTGTCTTTNGGCGGAGTCAGCAGGAGGAAATAAAAGCCGGTCTCATATAAAGGCGGTTTGGTGTTTGTCTTTTACTGTAATCTGCTGCTGCCACCAGATGACAGCAGCCATGTTTGACACCACACTGCTTAAAAACCTATCCCAGCCAGAAGACACAACCGGCTCAACGTGAATCAAAGCCGGAAGCGTGGAGCCTGCTGTCACCGCCAACTGGGAAAAGTGGCTGAAAATGCAGCTTTCTAAAAGCTCCTGGAGGCGTGTTCACACTGACATCTTCTCCTTGTGTGTTTTTATGCAGTTATAGGTTTGTCCATCGGCAAAATTAGAAATAAAGGCCTGTCTCTAATAAAAGCCTGTCTCCTAGATTGACTATATAGGCTCATCAGTACCTGTACTTAGGAATGTTGGGAAGTGTTTGATTTGGCAAAGGTCAGCTGAGGAGTTCATTACAGGATATTCTTTACAGATATTTGGCTCTGAAAGCATCTGTGACGTTCACCAGTGTTAACGGTCTCAGCTTCTCTCTCTTCACTACTACTTTTTAAATGTTTTTGATTTTACTGTAAGGTGAGTGCCGTGAAAGGCGCCAACAAATAAAATGTATTATTATTCTTATTATTACGCATATATCCTCTGCTAATCTCTGTCTGTTGCTCTGCCTGCCTTCTGTTACCACTCTTCTTCCTCCTCCTTCTCTTCCAACAGATCTGGGGTCTCTATCCTGGGATGATCTGGAAAATGATCTTCCAGATGAATTGATTCCTAATGGAGGTGACCTGGGCCTCATGGGTGGGATGCCTTCCAATGGTGGGGCAGCTCCTGGCACCGGAGGGCCGGGCGGCGCAGCGGCAGGCCTGGGTGGAGGTGGCGGCACCACCGTCGTTCCAGATGCAGCAGCCAAGCACAAGCAGCTGTCTGAGCTGCTGCGGGCTGGCAGCACCTCCAGCATCACGGGCACGGGACTGAACGCTGCGAGCCCTCAGCCCGGCAGCATGGGCCCGCAGCATGGCACGCCTCTGGGGAAGAGCCCTCTGAGCCAGGGCTCACCCAACAACCACCCGTCTCCCCAGGCCCAGAAAGCAGGCACGCCTACCGGAGTAGCAGGGCAGAACAACAATGCTACAGCCATGGGTTTGAACACAGCAGGCTTCAACCAAGCCATGATCAACAACAGCCAGGCCCACGCAGGCCTCCTGGCCCAGGGAGGGCAGCCCCAGCCTGGCCAGGTGATGAACGGCAGTCTCGGACCTGGGGCTGGGAGAGGCCGTGGAGCGGGGGTGGCGAGCATGCAATACCAGGGACCGACGATGCAGGGAGCAGCACCGGGACCGGGAGGAGCCGGGAGCGCGTTGGCGGAGACGCTTACCCAGGGAGGGCAGCAGATGGGAGCTCACGCTACCCTCAGCGCAGCCCAGCAAGCAGGTGGCATGAACAAGGTGAGTCACGGCTCCACCGTCCTGTTACACACCGGCTCAGATCAGATTCAGGCGTTTTTAGGCGTTCCTGATGTAATGGGTGCTGCTTCCTTATTTGGGTTGGAGTATCCATTTATAACATTCACAGATGGCGAGGATGGAGGTGGCTGGAAATAACTCCGCTTCACACACAAATGTCATGTTTTTTCTGTGAAACCGATTCATTTGGAAAGGTGCAGAAAGAAAAACACAATGTGCTCGATGTGTGTGTGTGTGTGTGTGTGTGTGTGTGTGTGTGTGTGTTGGTGCCCTGTTTTGCATCGGATAGCTTAAATCGTTTTCTATCCATCTGTGTGGATGTGATACTTGCCAGTGTTTGGCATTACGAGGCTCTTAATTGGCAGTAAATTAAATCGGCGACGTTGCACGACTGACTGCTCAGGCTTTGTTTCGCACGTTTCGTTCACCGCTCCAACACAAGTTGTTGTTTTTGTATTATTTGCTCACGCGGTGTATAATCCATATCCACACACTGAGCCTGTTGATCTTTTAGCTCATCTGACGCAATTCTGACTAATTTTCGCTGTCCAGATGGTTTAGAAATGGCAGCTTTGCACTAACCTTTGACACTATTGCCAACTATTCAGTCATTAAGATCAGTGTAGGGACTCAAATGTGTATATCAAGGTCAAAGTGCCATGTGCTATAATATATACATTGCTAGGATAAAAAACTACAGTACTAATAAAAAGATCAAAATACAATCTCCATGTTTATCAGCTGTTGCGTAAACCATGCAAAATATGAATACATCATCATGCCAAGACACAACCACAGTATCCATAATCACAATTAATACAATATCAGCTAACATAATAATAATGTTAAGAGTATAAAAAGATGATGATTAAAAAAAAAAAAAGCAGTCATAGGCCTGTCAAACTAGGATAGCTGTAATGAGGGGTAATAATCCTACATTATAATATTGATCGATTAATCCTTAGTTTTATTCAGTAATTTTGTTGAAAGTGGCACCAAGGAGAATTTCTACTTATTTGAGTGACATTTTGGCAGCGATACCTTTGACCTGACGGTAAGAGCTCAAATTCTTTATGGAGGTTGTGGTTTGAATCGGATACGATTTTCCTTGATTCTTCAAATATTCTGTTGTGAAGGTGTGAGGAAAGCTGGCCAATGAGTTTCCCTGCACGTCCTGTCAACGATTGATTTAGGATTTCAGTATATGAATACCTGTGTGTGTGTGTGTGTGTGTGTGTGTCCGTCCTGCTGAAGCTGTCTGTAATGACACGGCAGACGGTGCGAGCTGCTGGAGACTGACGGCGAGCGCTGGCGTTCTTCATCAGAGAGAACACGCACAGAAGATTCACCCACAGAAAGAGATTAAAGAAACGATGTAAAAGCTTTGGCAAAGAGATGGTGTTTCCATAAAGGAGGAGTCGTACACGCGTGTGTGGTGTGTGTGTTGTAATGATCATGTCACCAAGCCAGAGGAGACCACCAGACCCGGTGTGTGATGTCTGCTATTATTCTGCTTTAATCGCAGGTTGTAAATCCCTTTCTGGCCATTTGTGTGTGAGAGGGGCTGCTGTCAGGCCCCCCCACCCTTTGTCACAGTGTAAGCATGGTGACTCCTCCCCTCTCTCTCAGGCTGGCTGTTTGCCCTGCCAGTCACTTGGGGGAAATACAGGTATTGTCAAGCACTTAATCAGCTAGAATGATGAAGGTTGAGTGCGGCGAGGAGGAGGAAGGGCGGCTCGGCTGAATAGGCGAGCCTGGCAGCAGAGCGGCGGGATGATGGCTGGCAGCTCTCCTGCCTGCTGATGTGTGGAGCGTGTCAGAGAGCGGGGCCTGAATGGGACTGTTAAGTGGAGGGGCGTACGCTCGTGTGTGTGTGTCCACACGCTCAGCTGTGCTGAAAGGCTGCCAGCGTCTGCTCGTCTCAGCTGGCCTTTTATCTGGTCTGCTGGAGCGGCGTCAACAGCCTGAGGGAAGCAGCCTCGCTGGCACGACTCAGGCTGGACCGGTCTGCAGCAGCTCAGAGGATGAACGTTGCAGCCAGTCCATCACTGTAGGACTGGGCAATGTGGCCTAAAAATAAAATCTCCATTTTTTTTCACACTGATGGCTGATTTTTGAATTAAATCAATTTTTTTTTTTTTTTTTGNTTTTTTTTTTTTTTTTTGGGAGGGGGAGGGGTCTCTAAACTATTTTTAAAAATAAACCCCTAATTCACGTGAGTATTTTCTTTATTAAAATAATAAATTGTCGGGCTTTCTAACCAAAAACGTTTAAACTGAAAGGTTTTAGCAGTGATGTCCAGCTTCCTGTCTGCTGCCTCTTGATGCTCTGACATGTTACAGTATTCCACCTACAGACCCGTTTGCTGCACGCTGTGAAGCGTGCAGCAAACGGGTCTGTAAAGTTTATAGGAGCTCCGCGTCGTGAAACGCAAAACCAAACAACTTCCACATGATGAAGAGACGTTACCTTTTTAGAAACGAGCTCATCTTCAGTCGAAGTGTTTGTTAGCATCTTNGAAGAGACGTTACCTTTTTAGAAACGAGCTCATCTTCAGTCGAAGTGTTTGTTAGCATCTTGCTGCATGTCTGACCTGCTGAAAGCTTCATGTGTGTGGCATCAGCGAACGTGACGGACTGTTGATTGGTAAAGTTGGAGACTGCGTCCCGCTGCAGGTGGAGCCGTGGACCCTCACGGACACGCACAAGTATAAATGAAACAGGAGCGGGCTTGATTGATGGAGAATGACTTGCTGCTGCATTTTTCCCTTTAAAAATAGCTAGTAGTTTAAAAAAAAAAAAAAANAAAAAAAAAAAAAACAACTCAATTTTCCGATCCAGCCATTTTACACATCATGCCAAAACGTAAACTCAAATTAATCGATTTATCACCCAGCCCTACCCTGAGTGCAGGGGATTTCCTTTATACTGGCTAACAAATTTTAAAATTTGCATTTTCTTTATCCTGCCACCCATCAACATTTTCAGAATAGGAAATCAAGTTTTTGGTTGATTACCTGTCAAAAGTAGCGGATGGAGTAGACAGACTTGACCATCATATGTCTCTGACATTGGACAGAAAAATGCAGCACGTTGTTTGCTGCGATTCGATTGGTTGCAGCCTCTTATGCAGAGTGTGAGGACAGCAGGAAGGCTGGAACGTTTTCTCCTGGCGAGGCGTGTTGAAGCTGCAGTAACACGGCAGTAACACGGCGTTGCTGTGCCAAAGCGTCAGTGAGCTGGTTGGAGTGAAGCGGCTCACAGAGCTGCAGCGGCACGTTAGTACAAACGCTGCAAGCATCACACCAAGATAAACGCTGCCAAAGCACGTCTTTCTCAGTCTGTTTATTATAAAGACACAATATGAAACTTCTTGCCTTCGCAGTTGTGAATTTAAACACTAACTACCTTATATACTCAAGTATAAGCCGAGTTTTTATTACCAAATTTCACAAAGCTAATCGGGGGTCGGCTTATACAGGAGAAATTCAGATTTGATCCCAGAGAAGGAAATTTCCAAAGGTGGAAATACTACCATTACCACTACCATGAAAATAGTTTAAATCAGACCTTAGAATGAGATATTTCCTGATAAACATCTTATCAGCACATTTTGAGGCAGCCAGTAAGCTCTGCTGTGATCGGTCAGTTACGGTAATCAGCTGCTGAAATAAATATCATGTTTACCGGTATGTGGATTATTTTCAGAAAATCAGAGGAATACTATGACAATACTCAGAAAAAACAGGTAATTTAGTAAACAAATAAATTGATGGAACAACATCAGGGGGTCGGCTTTTAATGTGGGGTTCTTTAGAAATCTAAATTTGCAGGTCAAAATCGGGGGTCGGCTTATAGTCGAGTATATACGGTAATTCTCTAAGACTAATTTAATGCATTAATACATGGGTTATTAGCGTTGGCATTTTATGAATAACATCAGCTGTGTGAGGCCCAATCCATTTGTGATCCGTTGTTTATCGTAACCTGTTGATTACCAAAAAGACCCAGTGTGGTCATTAAAACGCTGGGGCTTTGGGCTAATCTTAAAGCACATTTAAACCACGGCTCAAACAAACAGCAATCAGAAGGTTTTTAAAAACATATCTGCACAGACAGCATGGTCAGCAAGAAATGTAACTGGTGCTACTTTGGGTTTGAAAGAAAAAGATCTTTTTGCCTCTGTTTTAGTGAAAGTTGTATTTCAATTTAAATATTTTCTTCATGTTTGGGGATCAAAGAAGCTTGTCGAAACCCCACATTTCCTGGCACAGCTCCATTCCACCTTAACACTTTATTATCCTCCTATATTCTATAGAAATATGCGAGAACACACACAAAAAAATCCAAGGACATGTTTTTCCCTAATGCAGAACTATTCAGTATTCAAACATATCTAAATTAGATTGGCTTTACCAATTTTAACAAACTTTTGATTTAGATTTTCAAAGCTTTGATTCAGTTCTGTTAAATTCAGGAAAATGTTGTTGGGTTCTGTTTTCTAAATTACATTATTGTATAAAAAGTGAAGACATTCTTTCAAACTATCTTGAAAACTTACTGAGTGTATTAAAGGAAACAGGTTCAGGCTGACCTTTGACCTTTGGGCTCTGATGCTCTTTGACCTCCACATGAAGCTTTGTGCAGCTGCCTCACTAACGTGTTGTCATGTGGCTCAGCGTTCTGTGATTCCAGGATTTGAAGCATGTTCCTAAATTCCTCGTTGTCATGGTGACGCTGTAAGGACACATATCCTCCATATAAAAATAGTAACGACTCATTATTTTTTTGGTGGAGGTGAGGCAGATGCAGCTCGCAGGTCAATGCATTTTCTGCGTCATCTGTCTTCATTCAGGTGTCGTGCTGCAGACGTCATGGCGGCGGCGGCGGCGTGACGTCTCGTCAAGCAGTTCATCATGTTGCTACAAAATTTTACTTCTGAGTTACATATTTTGTAAATGTTCTTACTTTCATTGGGTTTGTTTGTGTCCTTTTGCTGTTAAAGCCTGAAGCCCAAATATCTAAACCTGAAGGTCCCGGAGTCACAGCCGCCATGTTGTTTTTAATACAAGCTTGGTCTTCTACGCTTTCTGGAGTCAAGTAGTCGCACTATGACCACGGAACTTGTGCTTCTAGCATTCCTTATGCTACTATTGTTGCTTACATTACTAGCGTTACATACATTACTAGTGTTCCTTATGCTACTAGCGATCCTTATGCTATTTGTGTTTATGCTACTAACTATAATTAAAAATTTGACTATTTAAAATATCGATGTTTAGTTTAGGAATCAGTATCAGAATTGTTTAAATTTGAATAGCAATTAATAGAAAAATCTATTTTTTCCCACCTGTAAAAGGATATCACTAACTCTTAGACTGTTCTGCTGTCACAGTCTGACTGGTGAAAAAGTGTCACCTGTACTAATACAGTATCACTGATGTTGTCGTAGAGTTAGATACAGACTGTTGAAGCACGCCATGTTGTGTTTGTTGATTTGTTATTAATTTTTAAAAGTTGGATTTAGCTGCTGCGGCATCAACACACGGACTGCATCGTCCTCTGGTGGCTGAATGAGGTTTCTTTTGGTTTCCTCGTCTGTAATCACACTTTGGTTTGCTGCTCATGAGATGATTGGTGTTGAGATTGTACTAATTGTTTGCGCTCTCTTCCTCTGGGTTCTGCAGATGGGTCTGGGTAACGGAGGGCCGTTTGGGGCCCAGCCTTATGGTCAGGGTACTGCAGGTCCTGGTCAGCAGCTCAACCCTCAGCAGCAGCTCCAGAGCAAGGCCGCCCTCGTCAACAGCCTTCCGCCGTTCCCCAACGAACTCAAAGGGGCAGCTAATGTGCCAAGCATGGTTAGTGCTTGTTAGCCACAGAAAACCATCAGCATACGCATGCAAACTCAGTGTTTCCTTTAGAGCTTTACACACATGCTAAACCACTCACAGGTTTCCGCACAGCACTGACAGCACAGCGTATCTTTATGTGCTACGTTTGTGGTTGCCAAGACAAACTCCCACTCCTCTGTTTTGTAAGAATTTGAGAAGTTAACAGCAAAAGTTTAGTGTTTTTTGTTTGATAAATGACTTTCTGCTTATCAAAATTGTTTCTGTTTTTTGACTAATCAATTATTTTCATCAGTTATTTCAGCGTGACTAGAAATCACAATGAGGTTTGGTTCCCATATGGAGAACCGTGTCATTATTAGTGACTGATGTGGATTTCTGTCTTTGGACTGTGTCACTGTGGCAGTAAAACAAGTTAAAAACAACTCTAACTCACAACTTTGATGTTTGTCTGTCTTAATCTTTGTCCACCATGCAGCAGCCCCAGCAGCAGGGCGGCATGCTGCCCCTGGCTGGCGGCGGCGGCGTGGCAGTAACGTCAGCAGGCCCCACAGCTGATCCAGAAAAGCGCAAGCTGATCCAGCAGCAGCTGGTCCTGCTGCTCCACGCACATAAGTGTCAGCGGCGAGAACAGGCCAACGGAGAGGTGCGGCCCTGCGCCCTGCCGCACTGCCGCACCATGAAGAACGTCCTCAATCACATGACCCACTGCCAGGCTGGCAAGTCCTGCCAGGGTGAGTTACAGAAACGTCAGATCATCTTTAAACTGACAGTTTCCAAAATGGGTAGAAATCTCAGTCATAAAATATTTGTTACACAAGTTTTATTCATGCACAGTTTGTTCTTGAAAGCATCATTATTGTCATCCATACGTGCGTCTTTAAAAAAAAAAAAAAAAAAAATATATATATATATATATGAACAAAAAAATTATGCTTGTCAGACAAAGACATTGTAAAATGCCCTGGACAGCATTACTGTTACTATACAGAAGTTATAATAAATAATTGTATTCTAGTGAACCTAAAGCAAACTCTTTAAATTGGTAACACAGATGTCTTCAGTCTTTGGATCATTTAGTTTATGCTGCTTTATGTCACTGAAAAATATGGAAAGGCAGCGAATGTGTAAGAAGGTAAAAGCCAAACATGAGCAGCGTAATGGCTGCAGGATCATCTCCAGAGTTTGTTGCTGCTGTGACCACTGCTGCCAACATCTGGATGCAGCTGCAAGAGGAAAATTGATCCAAGTTTGAGAAGAAAGATTAATATACCAATCAGACATCTTTCAAGATATTAGATTGAGGTTTTTTTTTTCTTTTGGCCATTTCAACAATTACAGTCTGATGGTGTTTCTCCATTTTAGAAAACAATCGGTAAAAAATGACACATCATTTACAATGAAGAACTAAATCCTCATTTGGAAATAAATTTTAGTTTGGAATGATAACATTTTGATGCCATTAGTATTTATTAGCAGTGACCAAAAATGCTTTCTTACTAATGCTGCAATTCTAGCAACAGTAATAATTCCATATGTGTTTATATATTTATTTATATATTTACATATGTGTTTATTAATCAGGAATCTTAAAGTTGTGATAATACTCATATGTTTTTTTTTTTTTTTTTTTTTTTATTGTGCAGCTTCCTGCTGTGGGTTGCTTTTTTTTGTTTTTTTTTAATATATCCCAGCATCTCTTGGTTAGCCTTGCCTGCTCTCTGCAGAGCGGCCGGCAGCACAGCCAGGCACTCCAACATATGATTCCCTTCATTCCTGGTTGGTCACACCACGCGTGTCTGCCTCGTCCAGACATGGCTCGGCGGTCCATCCAAACGCTGACCGCCCACCTGCTTGCCAGCCTGCCGATGCGGCTCACTAGTTGTGTATTTTTATTTATTTTTTATTGGCTGTGCAGCGTTTGTTTTCTTCCTGGCCCCTCCTCCACTCCATCCTGCATCAGCACTGCTCTAATGTAGAATTCCCCTCAAGCCTCTCGCGTTTAGATTTGGCTTCTTCTCTCGCACAGCTCTTGGACGTTTGAATGTTTAAATTGATTTTCATGCCAAACACACTCAGGGGCCGAGGTGTGTTAAGTGTGTGGGATTGTGCGTCTCTGCTGCCTGCACGCCAGCTCGTTTTCTCTGCCTCTCGTTACCGCTGAAATCACCACAGAGAAAGAATTTGTTTCTCAGCGTACAGTTATCGTAACAATCCGAATATTTTATGCCAGGGGTTCTCAAACTTTATCATGTCAAGGACCGTTAAATTATTGCTTTGTCCAGCACACCCTTTAACTCAGGAGCTGAATCGGAGACCTCGTCTCATGCTGCGTTCAACTTACCTCGAAAGTTGGATTTTTCCGACTTCTTACTTGGAAAAATGCGTTGGAATGGCATTTGAAGTCGGAGCTCCAACTGGGAAACTTGGACCAAAATGATCTACCCTGACTTCACGAGTATGACGTCACTCAACATGGCGGCGCCGTGGAAGCGAGCTTTGTGAATGGAAATGATCAGCTNATGACGTCACTCAACATGGCGGCGCCGTGGAAGCGAGCTTTGTGAATGGAAATGATCAGCTAACAGCAGAATAAAGTATTTTTGAAATAAAAAGAAAATGAAGTTGAAATAAAAAGGTCAGAATATATCACCAAGTTAACTGTCTATAGTGTATAATAACTGTTTGCCATTGATACATAAGTGTAAATAATTTCAGAATATTACTTCTCTGCACAAATGTTTAATACTGTGATTAATATCACTGTAAAACAACAAACAGTCCTGTAGTCTAACTTTACTTTAGTTAGTATTTATTACTAAATTTATTTAATCTGACAGTATTTATTGGCGTTCAGCCATGCTTGTTTGTTGACATTTGGCTGGAACGGTTTGAGGTCAAGAAGTCAGAACTGGGAAAAATCTGACTTCCGAGGGAACTTGAACGCAGCATTAGATCTCGTCGCTGCATACCTCCTCCTTTTCCTTCCGGCTTTCCCTTCAGGGGTCACCACAGCGAATCATCTGCCTCCATCTAACCCTATC
>VXCM01006807.1:0-39588 GCA_014773175.1 Lucifuga dentata | reverse complement strand
ATGTCCCCCCTCCCCCCGACCTTGGCATGAAGGTATTCAGGGTGGTATTACGTTCAGAACTTGAAGGCAAAATGGCATCTAATGACATCTAATAACTGAATTCAGCTCATCCACTTCTTTCCTGTCTTTCTTGACTCTCAACTGCAAAATTGGAGTGAGACACTGCCACCAAAACGTGTTCAAGACAAGCGGTACAAATGTATGAACACATGTAACAGTTGTTGCTGCAGCCATGATTTGCAAATCGTACTGTCAGCGGTCACAGACTACTTCCTGTAGGAGTACAGCATGTGGGATGTGAAGCCTGACTTTGGGTTTACTGTTCACGGTGTTTTTGTCAGTTCCTGCAGCTAGAAAACATGAAAAAAAAACTGTGTTGATAAAGACCTGAGTTAGTTTGCAAAGTAACTGAGCTCACACGTGATTACAACAGCTTTATACATGTTTTCAGAATTCCACTGACCAATCAGAACAATTTCTGGACAAAAATGTCCATCTCCTGATCTTCTCATCCTTATCCTATTGGTTGTCACGGTGCCGTTTATTTTCTAACTGTGTCCTACTTCCTGATATTGATTATGCCCTTATTAAAAACGGCAGCATGAGCAGTTTGTTGACATAAGCAGGTCATTATCTGGTCATCATACTCTTATTCTGAACAAAGAGACCTGTCACCAACTCTCTGATTCATACACAGGTCTTTATGAGACATAGAGTATCATTATTCATAAAATATATGACATTGGTATCGATTTCCACTACATGAATATATATTTCTGACATTACTATAAATTTCCACCACACTCACTTGATATGCGCACTTTACAGAGAATGATAACTGTTTCCTCTGTCTCTGTCAGCCACAATTATAGCCACAAACTCTTATTTATGTATAAAATGCTTGATAATAAAATATAAAAGTTCATTGCTTCGTTGGATTCAAGCAGATGATGAAAACCATGCAGGGAGGCTGAAAGATGTGGACATGCTGCCCTCCTGTGTTAGCAAAGAAATTAGCATGAGGGAGAAAAAAGCTCCTTTAGCTTCACCAATAAGACTGTAATGTGACCTTCTGTCCAGGAGGAGACGACAGACACAAACACCAACAGGATCCGAACAAAGATCCCAAAAGTCACACCTTAAACCTTTCCCTAAGGTGTGGAACCATCTGGTTCTGATTTAGCTGATTCTTCAGAAGTTTGTGCTGTTTTATTTCGTCCACAGATCATTTCGCCTTCTGTTAAACAGAGAAGGCCGGTTGGCACGTCGGCGTCTGGACCACCATTTCTGGGCTGTCCTCCTCTGAGACCCTGCAGCAGAAAGCCAGACTCGCCTCATTACCTGCAGCCAGGGGGGTCATCCGAGGAAGGCGACCCCCCCTGCCAGCAAATCCCATGATGCAGTTATGTGTGTATGAGAGGAAAAACAACAACTGACCTCAATGACGCTCTTTATGTTAGATTTAGTGAAAATTCCCTTTATAGAGATCAGAGCATGAGACGTTTTATGGCATCCGAACCATCCAAACTGTCAAAGTCTGCAGCTGCTGTCCTGCTTCACTTTATGATATGAAGAGCTTTTGGTGGCCATATGCAAGCCTTCAATAGCTAATTTATTCTGCTAGCGTGCATCTTGATGGCAATTAAAAATACTCTTCCATCAAAAATAACCTAAGGTTTTGAGAGATTTGTCCTCCTGAATGTGTTTGCCAGGCATCTCAGCCGATCACAAAAAGCTCACCGCAGCTTCTCCAAGAGCCAGAAAATCCACATTAAGACAATCAGGGGCCTCTATTTTCTCAAATTTGGATTTTCTGGCTCCTGTAGCTGCTAATATGGTAGTAACCTTGAGAAAAAAAGGTTATTTCGGGTGCTTCTATAATGTAAGTTGTTTAGCATGACCTTTTTCGTTTCCTTTAACTCTGTAAACAGCATCAGTTTGTTTTCTTCAAGTTAATAAAAAGGGTTTCCAACCGCGACACAGTAAACAGAAACCCCCTAAAGGTCCTGTAGTTCGTTATCTCTTATGCCCTCTGTTTGGCTTTAGGGTCAGAGTGGCCAGGTTAAAACTGTGGTGCATTCAGGGACAGGGGATTATGTGATCAATGCTCCAGAGAAGAGTGTATCTGACAGCATGCTCAGGCTTCAGCCATGCAGCGTGTGGAGTAAATGCGTCTCAGCTGTGAATGTGGAGCTGAACGTCCTGCAGGCCTGCGGCTGTGCACGCCGCCACAGAGGCTGGACGTCTGGAAAGCTCGCCATCCTCAGAGAACCACGACCAGCAGCAGCTCAATCTCCCTCACACATCAAAGCAGCTGACAGGATACACAAATCAGCAGCCGCAGTGTAAATGAGAGCGTTTCACAAACAGCCACACCAAAAGTGACGGGCAGAGCGGCGTTCAGCCGCACGTTTATTTTCCCTATCGTCCAGTTAATCAGCAGGGAAGATACAGGCTATCAACAAAAATACACAAAGCTATGCATTTATCCTTTTCCTGATTATAGTTAATGAACTAAATGACAACAGCATCGTCCTCTGTGTGTATAAAGCAAACAGAAAAAAATGTAAAGGAAAGCTATAATCTCCTTTTTCTTAAAAGCTTCCAGACAAACTCGTCTCGTTCTGGTTTGTTTTTTCCAGCACCTGTTGGAACCATGTGACAAACAGGAAGCTCGGCCATGTTGTCTGAGGACTTTCCTTTTTAAGAAGACTGACCACAAATTGCTGCATCATGTCTGTCATGGTGCGCTTTGGTTTTAATCTCTTTGGCCAGCGACAGACGAGGAGAAGCTTAATTTGTGACTCTGCGATACCAAAAATGCTACGCTTCAATAAAACTCTCTGCATGAGACATTTTAAGTCAATGACATCTTTTTATAACATTTTACAGCATCATGCGTGAAAAAGAAATGATTTTTTTATTAACACATGCCAAATACGTTACGTTTTCCGTCCCATTTATCTGTCTGATAGTTAGAAAGATAATTGAAAGCTATTATTATATTATCATATATTATTTATTATAGGCTATAATATTTGCAGTGGATCCAGATCCAGCTGGAGATCTGGGATGTTTTGTGTTTTGTTTAAGCATTTCTTAGCAGTTTAAGACTGCGTACTCTAAAACTTTTCTGCTTTACTTGGATATTTTTTTATTTCTTATTTGATGCAGAATGAACCTTTCAGGTATTTTTATGTATTTGTGTAGCTTTGGCTGAGGTTGTTTGCTTTCTAGTTATAGTACATGTTATTTTTTTTCTGCTTTCTTTGCACAGGTGGAAACTGATGGAAAAGATGCAATGTTAATAAAACGTTAAACTGTTTTGAGCTATAAAATTATAATTAGAAATAACACGGCTTTCCAAAACCACGAGTCCGTCCCACGTCGTCTCACTTTGAGCTGTCATAAGCCTCTTTTAGGGCCGAATCGTTATAATGCTGCATTATATGAACACACAAATCAGAATTTCTCACTTCTGACCGGGAAAAGTCAAAGAAAACGCCCCCTCAAGCCGGAATTCTGACTCGGAACACTGAACAAGCTTTTCCTGAGTTCAAACCTGCTCACATCATAAACAATAATTTTCTCTATTAATAAACGTTTAGAGGATTTCTTTTTTAATCAATCAGCAGAAATACAAAGCAACAAGTTAAAGGACCATACCATCCATTTTGCATGTTTGAGCTTAATATATTCAGTTTTCATACATGTAACGTTACTGACAATCATTTCCCAAAGCATACTACTGGAACGGTGAATTAAAAATGTTTTTCCTACCTTCCAGACCTCCATTGGTTTCAGTTCATTCTGCTATTAAAATCAACTTGTTGATACTGTAAACGTTCTTGGGATAGGTAATCCATCATCACCAACAAGACGTGTATTCAGGTTTTTTTAGAAGTTATGTAATTTTAGTGTTTAAGCTCAATAAAAAGCGTGGAGTGAATGTATGCCTCCACCGGGGAATATAGTCCCAAAAGAAGACCTGCGTTTATGGAAAAATTTAAAGGACCGTGACTTCATAAGGCTGTGTAACTATTAGCAGGAGAAACATGGATTTTTAAGGTGGGTGTATCACTTGAATATTTGATTTTGAAAGATTAAGAGATTTAGCAAAATATCAGGAAAGCTGAAATACGGTTTTATCCTTTGGGAAATGATTGTCAGTAACGTAACATGTATGAAAACTGAATATATTAGGCTCAAACATGCAAAATGGATGGTATGGTCCTTTAAACATTTAACATTTAAGGTGGATGGGTAGAGGCAGAATAACAGCAGAATAACAGAAATGACAGAAAGAAACCGAACAGGTGGAAAGAACCGTGAGTCCAGAACAGCGTAGAATGGCATGGCTCTCTAACCCGTTCAGCTCATCCATGAAAAATGAGGCTATTCCATACTTGTCTGCTTGATCAAGATGCTACAAGAGACTGATAGACTTCTAAAAATATCATTATTTCACTAATCAGGCTTTACCTAAATTATATTTCCAGAAGTAAAAACGGAACTCTGTCTAGTCTCCTGCTTTGCATACAAATGCTCCTGAAGAGGAAAGAAAAGAACAATAGCATCTGAGAGGAAGGACTGGTGGTTTTATGGGACGTGAATATCCCGACACTGACGCTAAACGCCGGCTGCACCGTCACGTTCCCCTCAGAGCAAATTGTGAGGGACACTGCAATCTGTCATTACATAAAACTGTCGCTATATTTAGTCAGAGCTTTCTGTGGGAAGACTTGTATCTTTGTAGGAGGATCATATCCTGCAGTCAGAGATTTCAGGATATGATCTTAAAAACTGATGCTAAAAATAGACAAAAGAAAAATTTATATGACGCATGTGACAGGTATCTGAGTTTAAAGGACCATACCACCCATTTAGCATGTTTGAGCCTAATATATTCAGTTTTCATAAATGTAACATTACTGACAATCATTTCCCAAAGGATAAAACCGTATTTCAGCTTTCCTGATATTTTGCAAAATCTCTTAATCTTTCAAAATCAAATATTCAAGTGATACACCCACCTTAAAAATCCATGTTTCTCCTGCTAATAGTTACACAGCCTTATGAAGTCACGGTCCTTTAAATTTTTCCATAAACGCAGGTCTTCTTTTGGGACTATATTCCCCGGTGGAGGCATACATTCACTCCACGCTTTTTATTGAGCTTAAACACTAAAATTACATAACTTTTAAAAAAAACCTGAATACACGTCTTGTTGGTGATGATGGATTACCTATCCCAAGAACGTTTCAAGTATCAACAAGTTGATTTTAATAGCAGAATGAACTGAAACCAATGGAGGTCTGGAAGGTAGGAAAAACATTTTTAATTCACCGTTCCAGTAGTATGCTTTGGGAAATGATTGTCAGTAATGTTACATGTTGAATATATTAGGCAAACATGCAAAATGGATGGTATGGTCCTTTAATTTTCATGCTCACTGTATTCTAAGTTCTAATAATTCCAGACAGAATTTAGGTTCTACTTCCTGTCTGGGAGCATTAGAAGACAAATTGTGTAAATTTGTCGTTTTAGTGCCATGTAACAGATTTTACTGAAAACTATGAAAATTTAATATATTAGGCTCAAATATGCAAAATGGGTGATATGGTCCTTTAATTATCCCTCTTAAATGCATCTGTTTAAAAATATCCATGTTGACTAACTTCTGCCAACTCATAAACAGCAAGCGAAAAGTCTAAAACCCTGAGCAGGTCCAGCCGGGCTCTTTGTAATCACGCTAACGAACAGTCCATCCCTCTAAAAAAAAAAAAAAATNAAAAAAAAAAAAAAAATGCTACCATCTGCCACCAGGAGCATGCTGGGAGTTTTCTTTATCCATTCAGCAGTCTTTGCAGAGAATATACATGGAATTTTATCTCGTCTTTTCTGTTTCACAGCAGGCTCATTATGGTGTCATGTGAAGCTAAAGCCATGAGAGTTTAATGCTAAAGTCTATAATCACTTTCATTTAATCTCCATCCTGCCACCCCACACAAAAGCATCGCTATTTATACGCGATTTTCATTCTACACAAAGACAATACATGTGGGAGGAAAGGAACAATATCTTTTCTATTTCACAGCTGGGCCAGTTTTTAAATTTTAAGCTAAAATCAAGTCTATAATCCTTTTCATTTGAAACCATCATCCTCTTACACAAAACCTTTATCAATACCTAATTTTCAATTTTCTTTAGTTTTTAAAAGTACTAGGACTCCAATCTTGCAGCATCAGCTTTCTCAACGAACACATCTGTATCCAGATGCTTCCTTGGTGGCCATGAACCTCAACAGCAAATGTAATGAAAGTTTGGACAGTTGTTCTTAAAATATCTTGTTTTGGATAAGAGAGGTGGACAGATCGATGAAGGAATCGACGGACATGCTACCACCATCCCAAACGTGCTGCTTATTTGACATTAGCCTTGAAGCTCCCATCCTTCTGCTTTTTACATTAGCATAGTTGCCATGGATACAGTACACATCCTAATATAAAGTAGCATGCAGCGTTTAATATGTTTACAGGCTGTAGTTCAATATTGCAACCACCTCACAAACTCACCGCGCACACCCACAATAACAGCTGGGTGGGCTAGTAAAGGCTTAAAACTGCAGCCGCAGCTAGTTACACTACAAACACACGCAAGTTATGACTTTTATCAAAGTCCGAGTGTTAGCCAACACCGTACAGCTGTTTCTTAGACATGATGATGACACTTTTTATGACTCTATAAGTAGATGCATGTACTTTTTATGACTCTGTAAGTACATCTATGTACTTTTTATGATTCTACCATCTGTAAAAGGGTCAAATTAAGTTTGTTTCACCAACGACGTTCCTGAAATCTAAAGATCAATTTCTAATCAAATAAATCCAACAATGTCATGTTTTACAGAGCACGCCAATCTACTGCTCCGATGTCATCTGACAGTACCCATCCCCCGACCACGCGGCTATCAGTCCGTTAGAAATAAGGCCGCCTCTTAGCCTGCTTGTTTATTCGGTATTATGCACGATGTACTTGTTATTGTTGCATGCAAAACAGAAATTTAGCTTATCTGAGAGCAAACACAGCACAGATCAAAGCATAAATACAACTCGCACATCATTTAGCAGGTCAGACATAACAAGGACATTCCCACCCTGTCATGTGACGTCTTACCAGGAAATATGGGCATACTTTTTATGACAAAAGTACAGTTAACTAGCTAATTTCACGTATGGAAATAGGCTGATGCTGATCATAGCAGAAGACGTTCTCAAGTCACTTCAGGATTCTGTTGTTTGAACTTTCCTGCAGCCCCGTCCTCAGAGACAGGAAGTAGATTAAGGAGGGTGAAGGTAAACTGTGTCCTTCCTGAACACGGTATGGAGCGCACTGAGTCATAAACACAAAAACACCCAGATCCATCTCACGGACAGACGTTTAAAACGCCCTCCTGACGGTCAAATGGACTACTTCAGTCTTATATGTCTTGTTTGTCGAAAGAAAAAAATTTGTCTACATTCCTCCATTATGAACGATATACAGCAAACAGCAAAAAAATGTCAGTAATATATTATAGCTATAATTCTTTAGGCCCTACATACTCAATATATGGACTTTGGACAAGATCCGATCATCTGGATGGAGATCAAAGGGTGTTTTCAGACCTGGAGATCGTTTGCTCTGGTCCAAAACAGGAAGTAAATTGCTGAAATGTTGCATTTACCATTTGGTTTGGATCAATTTTACTCATATATATAAATAAAATATACTAACCCAACCAAATGTATGAGCAAAGATCATGTAGAGCTCCACAGTCAGAAATATCTGGGAGGGATGCAAAAGAAGCAAATCCAAACAGGAAGTAGTTTCTATGGTGTCAAAGTAAATCAGAGTAACAAAGATGAATGTGGATCCTTTCCTGTCATAGCATCATTTGATCCATGAAGAAGAAAACTATGACAGCAGAAGCTGAATCACGTGTGGAAAACCACATGCTGCTTCACATGATGTGAAGAAGGCGTGAACAGAAGAATGGAGCAACATGCTGAGAACATACAACCTGCATGCCAATAATAATTCTGCAGTACATAAATTTTATTCTGTAATCCTAAAATTATATATTGAAGCAGCAATAAAGACTTAGTGGTCATAACCAAATAAAACAGACAATTTGAATAAAAGACCGGACAGGTAGACATAAAAATAAATGATCTTTGGTTATACAGCAGAGACCTACGATCACCTCTATAAACGCTCCTCTTAAACAGAGTTCATCTTATTTCAAAGCCGGCGGCACATTTTACATACAAACATAGAAATTAACTCCACTTGTAATTTTCCAGACTAATTTAGGACAAAGGCTTGTGGCGTGGATGACCTCATTGTCTAACTTCAGTCTTATGAAGCTGTAAAAACATGGCTACAGTCGCTATGTCAACATATGAATGGTGCATGTACATGCTATGTCATTCACGCTAACGGTGGATGAAAAGGTCAAGTTCGTATCGCTTTACTTGGAGACTGCAGAGATTTTATTGTTACACGGAGCAGTCAAAAGCAAACGGTAGTAACGGGCTGAGCTCTGGTCAGAGATCACGCATCGGAGCTCAAATCAAACTAACACGATCAGACAGCAGCAGCACACAACAATTACTTCATGTGGAGCTGAAAAAACTAATTTGGGAGTCAGTTTGACAGTGGACGCTGAGGTGAACGACTGGTCGGAGATGTGGTGATTTGATGAGAACTTTTTGGTATTTTTTGCATCTTAATACCATGTTTGAAGTCAAACTGCTGACTTAAAAACCATCTTATTTTGGATTTGCAGGATTACCATCAAAACCAATGCACATGTCCTTTAACTAAGACTGACCCCCATTTTACAGGCAAAATTAAGCATTACTTTTCTGCGATGGCTCCGCCTTTCCAGTAAAACGGAGAAACTGGCACATACAGCGATATTCAGTAAGAAAAACTTCTAACAGCTGAGCTGCACATGTGCATATGACTTGTTGACCTGCTGGAAGTAAAATGCTCTTATGCTTGTTGTTATAACATTTTTAACCCCAAAAAAATGACCAACCACATTCATTAGCTCTAGAATGTTCAGTCTAACGATGCGTTATTATTACTTTGTCTTATTAAACAGAGATCACACAGGTTTTGATGCTGACTGTGATTTTATATCTGATTTTTTTAATTAGCTTCTTTGCATTTTCTTTTTTAACCTGTAAAAGAAAATAAGGGTTTGGAATGCTCCAATGGATGCTAATGAGACAAACGCTATCGTTTACTGAAGCATCTTTAAAGATCCACAGCAACGTAATGATACTTTAAGGTGGAGAAGAAGGATTAAGTGCTTGCTACGACTTGAACGTTCAGCAATGATCGCGCTACATCATTCAGATGTGGAGATCCAGCAGTAGAACATTTTAATGCAAATGTAAAATCAAATTAGTTAAAATGGGCAAAACATGTCTCAGATTGAAGCTACACACACACACACACACACACACACACACACACACTCACACACAGTAGTGCAGGTCGGTTTGGCTGAGACAAAGAACTCAGCTGAAGTTAGCATAGCGGCTAAGCTAACACTGTTCATACATTGCTGTCAGAGCCATTTTTGAAAAATATTTCCAAAGAAAAAGAACTTTTAAAAAGTCTCTTAAAGCTTCTTTTTCCACTGCTGTCTTAGCTTTAGTGAGACAAAAAGTCACCGCTAAGCTAATTTAACTCCACCGTTAGCTTGTTCTGTCACAGGAAGTACAGCTAGCTAACGCTCCAGCTATGCTAGACTGAGTCAGCATCACTTCCTGTTTATTTTGCATCTCAAATAATCTGATTGGCTCTCCTCCTCATGTGACTTTCTTGGTGTTCACCAGGTGTTTCTGCTTCAGGTGGAGAAAGTAATTTGTTGTGTTTCCACCTTTAGCTGTTAGCAGTTAGCTTGTAGCTGAACCATTTCAAACAACAGAGGAAATGATTCATCAGGCACTAACCTACTTTCAGGCATGTTTGTTTAGTTTCTTCTTGCACATGTAATAAAAACATGTCAACATGCCATCATGCCACAGTATTGTCAATATTGTGATGTCACAAATTTTTATCGTGTAACTTTTTTTTAGCGATTTTATTAGCAACAATATGACTTGGCACAGCCCTAAACGCACAAGATGCATTTAATGATAGGCTCAGCGCTGCTGTCAACACCATAACATTTTAGGCCTTAACGTGGTCGTTCTGCTTCACTGTAACACACTTTGCTATTTTTTCATTATTTTAACAGCTTGGCTTTTGCCAATGGCTACACAGGAAGTATTTTAATATTTAACAACGTTAAAACTCAGATTCTAAATCCACATGTTGCTATTTGTGTCCTTAAAAAAAAAAGAGAAACCTCAGATAACTTTGTGCTATGGATATTTACTCTGAAAGTATATATTACATGTCATTTAAGCCATTAAAATGGGTGTAATAGCTTTTACTACATCCAAAAGCTATATCTATTCATCAGCCGTGGTGAGAATCAAACCAGAGATAGTTATACTGCTCACGGATAAATGCTATTCGTGACTCGCTCCTTATTCATTTCCACTGAGGGATGCTAAGTTTGTTTGGGTGGAAAAAAAGCCTTCAGCATTCTTCCCATCGTACTAAGAATGGTGCTCAGGGATCCTTCCCAGCCCGACACCTAAAATAAAACCAAAACCGACAAAAACAACAGCAGACCTGAGCGAGCCGCCCAGGGGGAAATCCACACGCGGTACATTTAGGATGCAGGCCACCAGGGCTGATAAGCACCGTGTTCATGCATATGAACACGGAACGAGGGTTCACGGACAGCGTGTTTATTCAAAATGAACAGGAATATCCTCAGGTGAAAGGTTATGGTGACCAAGATGATGTTTAAGGCGATGAGAAAGTTCAGTCCTGGTTAAAGGATCGTTCCTTCCCGCCACAGCCAGGGTCAAGCCAAGTCTGTCAGCCTTCAAAGGGTTCCTGTGGATTTTTACTTTCTACGATAGAAAAACACACGTGTGCTTTTCAAACCTCACTGAGAAGCTGTGCAGCGTGCAACAATGACAGCTGAATTATGAATGAAAAGCAGCGACATCATCAACATGTTTTTAGTTAGTATGGCTGATGTACAGACGTAGAGTTGTTGTAAGAGTGTTTCTGTTATTTTAAAAAGTGCATTTAGTTCAGAATTTAAACCTTTTAGCCAAGAAGAGTTTTTCTGCTTTTACAAGTTTCTAGGAAAAGTAAAAGAAGATACTTGGTAAGCAGGTTTTAAAGTTGACATACATACACAGACGCACAAATCAATGAGATTAATGATAATAAAAATATACAGTATTTCTTACCAACTACAAGATTTGTTTTAAAATTTGAATATTAGTGCAATGTCTGTTCAAAACGTGCGTGTTCAGAACGGGCCGGACTTTACGGCGAGCGTCGCAGCCTGCTATAATTTAACCTGCACGTCCTCTGAGCTAGCTTTGTTTGCTGTACGGCGTCGGGTTCACACCGTGACACTGGACCGGAGCGTATCCTGCCACACGGACTACTTTTTACCAGCATAGCTCAATTTGAGAACCGCTCATCCAAACAACTTCACACGTGACGCTGCATGTCTTTGGATCCTGAGGAATAAACCTGCAGGATTTCAGCTTCATACATGACGGGTTCTACAGACGTTGGCGCCACAGACAGAGATTCCTGCCTTTATAGGTGG
This sequence comes from Lucifuga dentata, assembly GCA_014773175.1. Taxonomy (NCBI): domain Eukaryota; kingdom Metazoa; phylum Chordata; class Actinopteri; order Ophidiiformes; family Bythitidae; genus Lucifuga; species Lucifuga dentata. Next base: position 27,842 of record VXCM01006807.1, on the reverse strand, counting down.
ATTTAGGTCAAGCGTATGACATCTAGAATAACCTGCTAGCAGCACGTTACCTTAGAAATACCAGAAGAATACCAAAGAAGAAAACAAAGACAATGCAGAAGAAGAAGAAGAAGAAGAAGAAGAAGAGAGTTTACTATAGGTGGAACTGACACCAAACAAGCAGCAGAGTAATAAACTAAACTGAAAAGATAAACCATTTTAAGCTGCATTTCAAGCTTCACCTTCATTAAAACACAAAGTATTAACGTTTAATCTAATCCTGGTAGACGCTAATCTAAGATTAAACTCTGCTACACGTGTAAACGACCTTCTGGCTCAGCAGAGAAGCCGCGCTGGTTCTACGCCGTTTTTCAGAGAGGAAGGTGTGTTTGGGCCAATGACGTATTCGCCACGTGTGTCAGTATCGACAGCCAGAAAAGTCTGAAGAGGCGGAGCTTTGTCAAACCGATGAATACGTCTGAGGATTGTCATCGTCTAGCCGTTCCAGTCCAGGAACAGCTTCGTGAATCAACTGACTTTCAAAACAAACAAAACCATCGTGTAGCATCTGCGTGTTCCGTGACGGATCGGCGNTCAACTGACTTTCAAAACAAACAAAACCATCGTGTAGCATCTGCGTGTTCCGTGACGGATCGGCGTGGCCACGCTCTAAACCAGAGACCCAACCCCTCCACACGTTTCTCTCCTGTGTCTCATGTCAAGCTGAAAATAAATCTTCATCTTAACACAGAAAGAGATGACTCTTACATACATGAAGATGTTTATCAGCCTGCAGGATGCCAGCTCGGCTTTCCGGTTTTGTGCACCGTAATTATTTTGTGCTCTGCGTAATCTGGTAAACACCACGGCTCCTTCCACAGCAACGTAAAGATAATAGCTGCATCGAGCTGTTTAAGATGTTGGGTTTGGCAGCCGGCACATCTTCCTCGCCGCTGACTCCAACGTCACCTCTGCAGTCAGCAGCAGGCCTCAGGCTGCAGGACGGCGAGGTGAGACGCCACGGCCTTCTGAAGCACCAAATCCAAAGCAAAGTGAGAACAACCGGTTTGAGTTCCTGCGGCAGTAAAAGTTACGTTTTGACAGACTGTGAAATCCTTGGACATGTTCCCAGGAGAGCAGAAACCATAGAAACAGATGGTAAAGGCTTTACAGTGACGCTTTACTGAGGTGTGGAATCTTTAACGTCCGGTGTAGATTAACCAGGATGCCAGCGGTCAGTTTGCAGCGTGTCACGTCTCATTATAAAACTACAACGATATTATCAAAAATACATCAAACATCAACTTGTAATCTTGGAATAAAGAAGGAAATGCAGCACAGAGCTCAAGGAAACCATAATATACATACAACATATAAAAACTTTGACCATGCGTGTGTGTTGCGTGTTTTCTTGGAGAGCAGGCTGCAGCTCGGTCCTGTTAAAGCTACATGAAGCTGCAGGAGATGCAGTAAAAATGAAAAGTACAGCTCATTATGGTTCTTACTCAGCTTTGATTAAGGTAATTGGCGCTTAAATTAAACCATTACCTGCTGCTAAAAATAAAGCTGAAAATGAGAGTGAATCTGATTTGGAGAAAACGTCTCTGGCTTTAATTCCTCTTTCTCATGAAAACAACGTTCTGGTAATGACTTAATAACTCGGGTCAGATTTTTGTCAAGATGCCAGAAAGAAAAATCAAGAAGGTTTTTAGTTACGATTCTGAATTACAGTTATTCTCAGGCTGGTCAAGCTCCCAGCCATGATTTTTATCTTTGGGTCTCTATAATTGCAGCCAACAGGAGGTCCAGTTTCAATTCTTCCATTCATAAAGCTCCAAGTGCCTCTTAGTGGCGTATTTGGTTTATTAAAACGTTAAATCTGAGTCTTGGCTCAAACAGGCTATGTTTAGCTGCTGCTTTCCGCTCTTCCCTCTGGCTTAGTCACATCAACCTGCAATTATTTCCTCCTTTCTCTCAGCAGCCAGGCTATCTAAAAATCAGGAGACGAAATGACGACAAGACTACAGGACGATTTACGGATTTAGATGTTTTATATTTTTTATTATTTCTTCAAGGAAACTACAGGTGCTTTTGCACCACCGTGCTCCACAATTATGGAAAATCATAAAACAAAAGGAATAACTTCGGATGAGCCCATACGAAGTTATTCATTTGTTTAGAAATAGGCGGAGCCTATACTGATTCATTTGTCTTTAACCAATGAATGTTAAAGGACCACACCACCCATTTTACATGTGTGAGCCAAATATAGGTTACTGACAATCATTTCCCAAAGCATACTACTGGAACGGTGAATTAAAAATGTTTTTCCTACCTTCCAGACCTCCATTGGTTTCAGTTCATTCTGCTATTAAAATCAACTTGTTGATACTGTAAACGTTCTTGGGATAGGTAATCCATCATCACCAACAAGACGTGTATTCAGGTTTTTTTAGAAGTTATGTAATTTTAGTGTTTAAGCTCAATAAAAAGCGTGGAGTGAATGTATGCCTCCACCGGGGAATATAGTCCCAAAAGAAGACCTGCGTTTATGGAAAAATTTAAAGGACCGTGACTTCATAAGGCTGTGTAACTATTAGCAGGAGAAACATGGATTTTTAAGGTGGGTGTATCACTTGAATATTTGATTTTGAAAGATTAAGAGATTTAGCAAAATATCAGGAAAGCTGAAATACAGTTTTATCCTTTGGGAAATGATTGTCAGTAACGTAACATGTATGAAAACTGAATATATTAGGCTCTAACATGTAAAATGGCCAGTATGGTCCTTTAATTGACAACATGACAACTGAGAAATGAGAACGAGGATGCAAACTTAAGAATATTTTAGACATACAGATGTGCTTTAAGTTTGAACCTTATTGAAGATGATGTGGAAAACAGAATCCCTCATTTTTTTTGTGACACCAGAATAATTAAACCCAGAGAAGGAAAATTAAGTCATGTCTGGAGTGTTACAGGATTTAAGGAGCAAAACAACCGTCCGATCAGACCCATCCCCCAAAAATAAACTCCTTTCCCTGCCATCATGAAGGCTCTGAATCATATCAGTGCCACCTCACATTCAGACAAATCCACCCTGAGTTTTTATCAAAGGCTGCAGGGCCTTAAGACGCAGGATGTGAACCAAAGCAGCCGTTTTCCTTAAAACCACACAGCGGACCAATTTAGATATGGAGGAATTAATCCTGACACACCAAAAATAAAAAAGGGGAGAAACTACTAGAAGCAAATGAAATAAAAAGCCCGCTCTGCCTCACTGTGGCCACAGCCACTTTCATGGTGAGATGCTTTGGCGTATCTGGAGCTCAGAAAGCTGTTAAATGTCGACTCCACCCCCCACAACTCTGTCATTTCACTCAGAGAGGTCACCAGAGACACCACAGCCCTGTGAGCGCTCGGCTGCTATGACACCGACGCTTAGCTGATAAGTCAACCTGAAAAAAAGAAATGTTCAAAACCACATTACACAGTAGCCTGACCAACGCGAGCTGGAAAATACATATATGAAGGAATGAGACGTCATTTCATCTCAACCTTTAAAACTCAAATTACTGTAGTTTCTCTTGTATCGGTGTCTTAAAGGACCATAAGGGACCATTTTGAACCTAATATATTCAGTTTTCATACATGTTACGTTTCTGACAATCATTTCCCAAAGGATAAAACCGTATTTCAGCTTTCCTGATATTTTGCTAAATCTCTTAATCTTTCAAAATCAAATATTCAAGTGATACACCCACCTTAAAAATCCATGTTTCTCCTGCTAATAGTTACACAGCCTTATGAAGTCACGGTCCTTTAAATTTTTCCATAAACGCAGGTCTTCTTTTGGGACTATATTCCCCGGTGGAGGCATACATTCACTCCACGCTTTTTATTGAGCTTAAACACTAAAATTACATAACTTCTAAAAAAACCTGAATACACGTCTTGTTGGTGATGATGGATTACCTATCCCAAGAACGTTTACAGTATCAACAAGTTGATTTTAATAGAGAATGAACTGAAACCAATGGAGGTCTGGAAGGTAGGAAAAACATTTTTAATTCACTGTTCCAGTAGTATGCTTTGGAAATGATTGTCAGTAACGTTACGTGTATGAAAATTGAATATATTAAGCTCAAACATGCAAAATGGCCGGTATGGTCCTTTAACATTCCTTTTTTTGTAAGAGATTTTTTTTTCCCTGTTCTTGATCATGAATTCAGACAATCTGATTCTTTTTGCAAAACAACAAATGTTTATATAAATCATCTCCGAATGCGTAATGCTGGTGTCTTGTGAGAACATTATCTTTCATATTTTAGCTCAATTTTCTGTCACAGTGCAAAATATTACCTGAGTTTTGAATCCCTAAAGGAGTCAGGTTGATTAAGAGGATTTTTTTTCATGGCAGCAAAAAGTAAAACCTCACTGCTGCCCCCTGCTGGTTAGAAGCTGCACTGCGACTCTCTGCAGCAAATCACTTTACAGACTAAAAAGACAAACGATAGAATTTTGAATCACACGTGAAGATTTCTATGTTAAAACGCCTTTCTGCGTATTACTGAGTCCATTAAAAAGTCTAAATTTGTTTTATTAAGAATATGTTAACATGTTACGAATTTATGACAACTTGCTTCTAGAAATTAGTTTCAGCACCATACAGGTAGACGGCTACATCAAGAAGAAAATGACGCCAAATTGTATAAAACTCTTGAACACTTTTTTAGTTGTTTTAAGAAAATATAATAGACAAAAAATGACTCAGAAGTGGAGATTTTGCAGAATACTCTCTTACCATCATGGTAGGTTTCACTATTATAAATATAAATTGAAACGCTGAGGTCAAGTCTTTCAAAACAGAAATTCACTATAAACCCAAACATTTGCACAATTTCCTATTTTGTTGTCACATAGCAATTTAGTGTCACTTCTTAAAAAAACAAGCATATTCATTAAAAACAGTTTTGCCAAAAATAAAAAGGTGGGTGACATTTCAGATGTGCCCAGAAACACACCAAAACATCTTTCTGGTCCCTGCAGACGACCACAACCTCACCGGAGGCTTCAGGCTCTAAATACTGTCAGACTCCCTTTTTCCAGAAAAACATCCAGTCACAGCAGCCACACAGTCAATAAACTTTTAGACTATTAAACTACCTGTGTTTGAGGAGTTAAAAATGAATCTGCACTCAAGAAAGAAACTAAAGCTAAAGCAGTTCAGCAATCCTGAGTGATTAAGATGTCAAGAGAGCAGAGGATCTGCAGAACAACATGCCACAACTTCAACTGCAGACCACAACCGAACGAGAAAAACTCAAGGAGCGAAACACACCAGGAAAAAGCCACCGAACGTGAATTTCCCTGGAATAACAGGCAGAGAGGCAGGGGAGGGAGGAGGAGGACCACGGTGCTGAAGTGACAGGCCTCCTGAGGACATGGCACCCTTCATTAAAGATGACATCAGAGCAGGGAGGGCCGTCGAAACGAGCTACAACCTACAACAAGCCAGAAAGCCGCTGCGTATAAAAATGTAGAGCCTGATGCTCTGAAGCAGCAGCAGCCGCTCAGACAGACAGACAGACTCTCCGCCTCAGGATATAAACGCAACGCCGCTGACCCCCCGACTCTTCCTTTGGAGCTTAAACCCTTCTGGTAAGACCACTTTTCTGCTTTTCCTCTTTCACTTGGGGGGGTCANTTGGAGCTTAAACCCTTCTGGTAAGACCACTTTTCTGCTTTTCCTCTTTCACTTGGGGGGGTCAGTAACTAAACCGTAATGTGGGCAGGTGCTGTGCTGTGGTTTGAGAAAATACACATTTATTTTTACATATTTAAGATTGAAAGATTCCTCTGTGATGCATTTTAGTTGAAGCTATTTCTGTTTGAGGAGAGGCAGATTGAATTCAGAATCAGATTTAGAGGAATTATCTGATGGTTATCTGACCCTCGAGGCCTTAACAAGTGTCTGCAGTCTGCAGGTCTTTTTCTTGCATTGAAACACAGAAGTGATGTTCTTATGAATCAATTGTTTTTGCAGGTTTTGCTTCACAAGATGGACCTGAGGGTAACCAGTGTTCTCCTCGTGCTTCTAGCTTTGGCTGAAGGAACTCCGGACAGGTACTACCACGTACCGAAAGTCAGCAAGTCTCCCTACCCCGTCAAGAGTCAAGGTGTCAAATCTCAGCCCGCAGGTAAAACTTCTCTTTACTTTGATAACAAAGAGTGATACTAAAATTAACACACATACAGATTATGACAGTTTAAAATCCACAAGTTGAGTGAAAGAAATTACATGTATTTATTTCCATTTTAATAATGAAAATCCAACCGGGTCCGTTTTTAATTTCACATCCCTGTAGAGAGAATCAGCTCCATAATCCATCATGTCACGCTCAATAACACTTTATATACTCACAACCTTTACTTATAAGTGCAAAAATAATCATCAAAGATATTGTAGAGTGACTAACAAGTGCAGATAATTTACACTTTGAGGTGATTTTAAGGAATTTAAGTGTTTGAAGTTTAATGATAAACAACAAACTGAGTTAAAGACACGACTTCTGAATTAAAATGAAAGCAACCGTTAAATGAGGCCTCTTCTTTTAAAGAATCAAACTAATAAGGCAGACGAGTGATTCATGTCAGCACTATAATCATCATCATCATCATCATNAAGAATCAAACTAATAAGGCAGACGAGTGATTCATGTCAGCACTATAATCATCATCATCATCATCATCATCCTCTCCTTTGATCTTTCAGTAAGAATAACACAGCTTGACTTTATGTCTCAGTACATGTATGAAGTTTTCTCCGTCTCGTCTGGCTGCGGTTCAGCCAAACGTGAAGCGACGTGCAGCTCAAGCCGTCTCCAGATAAATAAAGGTTAAAAAAGGAAAGTGTCACTTTAGCAAGCATCATAAAAAAAGCCCCAAAGCAGCAGTTATGATGTAACAACAAACACCTCAGAGCCAAATTTGAATTTTATTTCCCAATAAAATATTCTGATTTGCATCCAGCAACTGAAATTTAACCCTCTGGTTTGGTTTTGAAGAGTTCTGATGTGGTTTTTATTGTGTGCTTCAACATAAAAAACGGAGTGTTTTCCACAGCCAACAATGAGAGCTCAAGTTTGAAGAATCTCTAAAACAGATGCTGTTACCACGTTGCAGAAGGCACGCCCTGACAAGCCGCCATGTGGCGTTAAAATCACACAGACAACGTGGATGCAAAAACAAACAGGCTGCGGGGAAACGCTCACATATTAACTTATAGCAAACTCCAGCCTGTACCAACAGAAAAAACGGCTCCAAACCAAAATGGAGGGCGGATCCTGTGCCGCACCGTGTGGCGTTAACAGTTTGGCGGCTGGTTTAGCTACCGTGCTAACCAGAAACCAGTGTCAGCAGCTCGGGCTTGTGGCGTTTCTGGCTGCCAAATGGCCGCGTTCTGCCACAAACATGTCCTCCGGCCTTTCAGGCACGGTCTTATTATGCAGCTTCCAAATGACAGCCTGTCAATCCACTTTCCTCTCAAAGCGCCATTTCAGAAGAAAAGCCAATACTAAACTCCGTTTAGTTCACAGGCTTCAGAATTCTGACATACGTAAATGCTGTATTAGTGGGCGGGGCCTATTTACCTCAACTGTGGAGAGAACGCGGCCAATATTAGAGACAGGCTTTTATTTCTAAAAATCTGCTGTCATAGTCACCGCCGGCGACAGCGGAGCATCACGCACTCCTCGCCGGGGACGCTCCGTTGTCGCCGGCGGTGACCACGGGCTCCACGTTTCACGTTGAGCCCAGTCGTGCCTTCTGACTGGAGGGACGACGGCTAGAGAGGTTTTTAAGTGGGTTGGTATCAAACATGGCAGCTGTCATCTGGCTGTAGCAGCAGAAACCCGCCTTTAAATGAGACTGGCTTTTATTTCCTCCAGCTGACTCCGCCCCCTGGCTATTATTAGATACCGGCTTTTAATAGAGAATTTACGGTGATTTGAGATTCTTTTCCTGCACGGATCCTGAAGTTCCAAACAACAGTTTGCACTCTAAGCCCAACTTCTAGCCTTCATTGTTTTAGCTTCTTTGATGTAAAATATTATTCATTCAGTATTTTATGATATTAATTCTGTAGCAGACATTTAAAAAAAAAATCACGCTATCTACACAGCATCACAGAAAATAATCGCTATCGATAACTGAAGCTGATTCGTAAAGCTTCTCTTATGTTAATCAGAGCATCATCGCCCCATTACCGACGCGTTTTAGGCATGTCTCAGGTAAAGATTGGCATGATAATGAGCTGCTTCATATTTAAGCGCCACGTTTGTTACCGCTTGTGTCTCGAAGTAAACGCGATAAATCGGCAAAGCCACTCTAAATTCTCTGCATTTTAAAAGATCAACACTAATATAAAAGAGATTTGATCCACACATCAGGAGTCTGACTGGTGTGTGTGTGTGAGAGAGAGAGAGAGAGAGAGAGAGAGAGCGAGAGAGCACAGCAGACGAGATTTGAGGAAGAGGCTCAGTGCCACTAGAATGTGCGAGATCAGATAAAAACTCACCATTTAGATAAACTGATTGATCAGCTGATTGGCTTAAATATCAAATTTACTGTATTGATCATATTGATCACCAACACATGTGAAGCAAATACAGTTAAAAAAAAAAAAAAAAAAAAANAAAAAAAAAAAAAAACTCGGATTTCATACTGATGAAATTTCCCACCAGGCTTAATGTTTGCCTGTCGGTGTGTCTTATGAATCTCTTCCCAGACACGTAAATGAGAAAATGCCATAGTAACGTCACGCCTCTTTCAAGGAAAATGCTAAAAGATGCCGGTAACAGATGTTTATGAATGATATTTGCCATTATCAACATTTAAAATCTGGCAATGTTTTATAAATTCCCCCTTCTGTGTTGGGAAACTGCAGGGTTTTCAGAATTCTAAGAAAACCTGTTTTGTTTCCCTTTTCATCATCTGATACATAAAAATTCATGATAATTCAATAAAAAAACCTATTCCACATTTTGATTTTATGAAGCCGCATTATTCTTATATAAGCAATAGCCTCAATTAGCCTCATACATGTTTCATGCCAGTTTGGCAGACGTACGCGAACTCGTTTGACCCTGTTCATCTCTCCATCCACAGCAGGAAAGGGTTCAAGGTAAAGTCGACTTTACGATCCAGACCACTAACTGCACGTTCACAGCCATGAGCAGCCAGCTAATTGAAGGGTGTAGCGTAGCGTGGGCAAATTAAAATCAAACGCAGAGGGGCCGGACCGCTGGATCTCAGCCAGGAGACATAAGCATGGTGAGAACGTCCTGTCAGATTGGTGCTGTCCAATGTCCTGAGAAAAAAAAAAAAAGAAAGAGTACCGTCCCCACAACCCACCAATCACAGGGAGGAGTGCTTTTTGTTTTAAATCAGGAAGCAGAATACCAACCCTGAGGTTATTTAAGGACCAGGAAACGGCTCAAAGACGTGAAATCAGGCCTTTTCTTAATCAGACACACTCTGGAGTTTTTCATTTCTTTTGAGATGAGATAAAAAATATCAGGTTTCTGCCTAAATACAAAAGAAATGTTCAGAATCAAGTTTTTAAAGCTCAGATTAGAAAAAGACAAACTCACTGATACCAAAGGATCCACGTGGATTTTAAACAGAACACTGCGTGGTGCCGTTTTCACGTTAAAGATCCAGACTCATAAATAACCAGAAACATCAGACGTGGACCTGAACCTGAACCCGTGACATTATGAACTCACATTTTTGTTTTGTTTGTTTTTTTTGTTTTTTTTTTTTNTTTTTTTTTTTTGCATCATATCACCTGTAACGGTACTTGTGTTTTTCCTAGCCGTTGTAGGTGAGCCAGGTCACCAAGGTCCCCCAGGTGAGCCAGGACCAATGGGCCCACCTGGACCTCCTGGAAAGAGTGGTGTAGGATATCCTGGACCACAAGGTCCACCCGGACCTCCCGGACCCCCTGGCTACTCTCAAGCCGGCANTAGGATATCCTGGACCACAAGGTCCACCCGGACCTCCCGGACCCCCTGGCTACTCTCAAGCCGGCAAACCTGGTACCCCAGGTGGCCCTGGAAAACCAGGAAGCAATGGCCTCCCTGGTGAGACAGGCACACCTGGTGCATCTGGACAGATGGGTCCTAGAGGAGCACCTGGTTCTCCCGGAATCCCCGGACCTGCTGGAATTTCTTCTGCTGGCAAACCTGGACCTGCTGGCATCCCTGGATCAATGGGACAAAAAGGAGAGCCTGGTCTTAAGGGGCATCCTGGTATTCCTGGTCTTCCTGGCTCGAAGGGAGATAGAGGCATTGGAATTCCTGGGGCTCAAGGATCACCAGGCCCCGTTGGCCCGATGGGCCCAGATGGTATGCCTGGAAAACCTGGAATTGGCAAACTTGGTGCCACTGGCTACCCTGGAGAGCCTGGTAAACCTGGCAGCCCAGGAAGAGATGGCGTCCCTGGACCAATGGGCATGCAAGGGCCAAAGGGTCACACTGGAGCTCCAGGTGTAGGAGCTGCAGGAAAACCAGGTCAGAACGGTAACCCAGGTATGCCTGGACCTATGGGACATAAAGGTCCACAGGGTCCATCAGGTCAGCCAGGTGCCCCTGGCATGCCAGGTGTTGGCAAACCAGGTGAACCTGGAATGCCCGGTAACAGAGGATCACCCGGTACTCCAGGAACCACTGGTCAGAAAGGAGAGCCAGGACATACTGGTTTTACTGGTCAGCCAGGTGCTACTGGTCCTACTGGCCCAGCAGGTCCTCAAGGAGCAAGAGGATTCCAAGGTCAGCCAGGTCCACAAGGACCTAACGGTGACACTGGTATGGTAGGTGCACCAGGGCCTAAGGGAACCAAAGGCGAACAGGGAGCTCAAGGTTTCCCAGGAAAATCAGGTATTCCTGGTGCAGTTGGTCCTGCAGGACAACCAGGTCATACTGGCCCTCAGGGTGACAAGGGTGCACAAGGTCACACTGGTGCCCCAGGTATCCCAGGTGCAATCGGTGCTCCAGGACCAAAGGGACATCCAGGACTTACTGGACCAATGGGAAAGAGTGGCGAGAATGGAATTCCAGGGGCCAGAGGACAAGCTGGTCCTCCTGGTCCTGCTGGTCCTCCTGGACTCAAGGGCCATCCAGGTCTTCCAGGCCTACCTGGCCCAGCTGGCATGACAGCTAAAGGAATTGCAGGTCCCCAAGGTCCACCCGGAAATCCAGGTCCTAGAGGTCAGGATGGTGCCCCAGGTGCTACTGGTTCCCCTGGTCCTCCCGGCCCACCAGGAGAAGTGGTCTACCACCATGAGAAGAGCATGCCTATCAAGTCTCACGAAGAAGTCATGATGCCTCATGAGATGATGAAGGCCCCCATGTCGGCCTTCAGCGGTGTGCTGACCACCGCCTACCCCCAAGCCGGAACCCCCATCCAGTTTAACCAGATCATTTACAATGGGGAGAACCATTACGACTCCGACAGCGGCGTGTTCACCTGCCAGATCCCAGGCCTCTACTACTTCTCCTACCACATGCACGTCAACGGCGCCAACGCCTTGGTGGCGCTCTACAAGAACGACGAGCCGGTCGTGTTCAGTTACGACGAGTACAACAAAGGCTTCCTGGACCAGATGTCGGGCAGCACCATCCTGCTGCTGCAGGCCCAGGACAGGGTCTACGTCCAGGTCCCTGACGAGGACAGCAACGGCATCTTTTCAGCAGACAACGTCCACTGTATTTTCTCTGGGTTCTTGATTGCTTCCACGTGATTTCACAAATCAAACTTAACCTCATTTTCTTACAAAACATGAAAACGACTCAGAGAGGAAATGTCATTCGGTTTGTCGTTATTGGTGAAAAAAAAAGAAAAGTAGTAATTTTTAACTGCCTCATTTTCAAATAATTGTAATGTTTAATATTTGGCAAAAAAAAAAAAAAAAATCCCCAAAGAGAGGCTTTAGTACAAATGAATGAAATTTCAAATGCAGATTTAAAATGTTCCCCATTCACTGTGTTGCCAGTGCAACGTTAAGAAATGTTAAATATGAGAAAATGTCTGAAATGGTGCTTTTTACCGCTGCCTGTAACATTTACAGCAGATTCTTTGTGTTTGTTACTGTCTGGTGTTGAATTTCTTTCCTGTAAAATACATGCAAAATCTGTTGTGCTGAAAGATGTTATCTGCACATTCTCAAAAAACCAGCACAGGATGAGAAAAGTCAAAATAACTCTGCCCCATTGGATGTGTTGATTATTGACCATAACAAACAATAAATCTCGTTGGAAAAATGAAAAGCTTTTGTTTGTGTTTGTGTGCATTTTTCCTTAAATATACATCATTGAATTCCAGACAATCTCAGCCCAAAGCTCCAAACATCACGTGTGCAGGAATAAAAAGAGGAATAAAATGAAATGAATACCTTTGAATGCAGACGTGTTGTAATTGTGGTCGATGGCAGCAACCATGTCTTTCCAAAAGTCAGAATTCACCTCATTTCCACGCTGTTTTCAAAAAACACGAAACAACACAGCTCAGTATGTTTCACTGCTACACGAAAAGTTCCATCATGAATAAAATATGATCAAATATTACCTTATGTAACATGTCCACAACTCTCCCACACAGAAGAGCTCCGGGGAGATCAAAGTAGTTGTCATAGAAATAGTATTTTGCTGCAAAGTGCAAAACAAAACATTAAACAGCAACATGTTGTCCTCTGATGACACATATCAGCATGAAGCTATGAAGTAATACAGGTGAATGTAAAGACGATACCGGATCTTGTGAAGGAGGTACTGAGGCTGTTGAAGTGCTTCCATTCCCGTTTTTGGTCGTAATGTTTGATGATCTCTTCTGTGCTCAGCTGTTTGCTTCCATGTGTCGCTCTGATCAGAAAACATACAACCAGTCAATACTGGTTCATATACGAATATTTGAGAGGACAATGTATCAAGTAAATATATATCTTTTTCTTTTTTTTTTGCATAAACACATAATATAAATACCATAAAGCTCTAATAAAAACCAGTACGCAAATAATGGCCGATATCTAATTATGGCCGGGGGGCAGAGTCAGCAGGAAGAAATAAAGGTGGTTTGGTGTTAAATATTAGTGTAATTTGCTGCTGCCACCAGATGACAGCAGCTATGTTTGAAATACCAAACCGCTTTAAAGGACCATACCTCCCATTTTACATGTTAGAGCCTAATATATTCAATTTTCATACATGTTACGTTACTGACAATTATTTCCCAAAGGATAAAACTGTATTTCAGCTTTCCTGATATTTTGCTAAATCTCTTAATCTTTCAAAATCAAATATTCAAGTGATACACCCACCTTAAAAATCCATGTTTCTCCTGCTAATAGTTACACAGCCTTATGAAGTCACGGTCCTTTAAATTTTTCCATAAACGCAGGTCTTCTTTTGGGACTATATTCCCCGGTGGAGGCATACATTCACTCCACGCTTTTTATTGAGCTTAAACACTAAAATTACATAACTTCTAAAAAAACCTGAATACACGTCTTGTTGGTGATGATGGATTACCTATCCCAAGAACGTTTACAGTATCAACAAGTTGATTTTAATAGCAGAATGAACTGAAACCAATGGAGGTCTGGAAGGTAGGAAAAACATTTTTAATTCATCGTTCCAGTAGTATGCTTTGGAAATGATTGCCAGTAACGTTACGTGCTAATAGTTTTTTGGTATTATAAACTTGTACTGGAACATGATATTTTAATGTTGTACAACACACTTTAATGAAACTTATAATTAATAATAATCATCAGTATCAACTTTGTGCTGCATTGTTTTGGACACTTGTAAAACATATTTCAATATATCTTAGAGAAGCTGATTTCGGCTCATAATATCAGGTGGTCTGGAGAGAATTCTCGTTAACAAATCTTACCGCAACACAGTTCCATCTTCAGCCAGCTTCACCAGGTTTCCATCCTCCAAATCCACCACCAGTCCTTTGAAACTGGACACACAATCAAACGTTATAAATCCAGCACAGCCTCGTTATCTCTACTGTCCTCAGCAACAAATCAATGTCAGCCGCCATGCTGAACAAAGGCTGAGTGAGCCACCGCCGCGACAATTAACCCGTCAAACCTTAAAGGTCAGGGCTGCAAACGTATGGAACGTAAAGCTTCTAAATAAACGAGAACACTGAAGACAAAAAGGATAAATTACAGTAATTATTTCAATAACTGATGAAATAATTCCTGAGATAACCATTTTGTGAAAGTTGATTTTAACAGGTAATCAGTCAAACTGCTCAGGTAAAGACACCATCAGAGCAGGAAGTTATACCTGCATTCATTTCAGCCATGATCATTAAAGGACTAACTCTGGCTCAGAATGCAAAGCTTTGATCTCCCCAGACTTAAAGGACCATACCACCCATTTTGCATGTTTGAGCTTAATATATTCAGTTTTCATACATGTAACGTTACTGACAATCATTTCCCAAAGCATACTACTGGAACGGTGAATTAAAAATGTTTTTCCTACCTTCCAGACCTCCATTGGTTTCAGTTCATTCTGCTATTAAAATCAACTTGTTGATACTGTAAACGTTCTTGGGATAGGTAATCCATCATCACCAACAAGACGTGTATTCAGGTTTTTTTAGAAGTTATGTAATTTTAGTGTTTAAGCTCAATAAAAAGCGTGGAGTGAATGTATGCCTCCACCGGGGAATATAGTCCCAAAAGAAGACCTGCGTTTATGGAAAAATTTAAAGGACCGTGACTTCATAAGGCTGTGTAACTATTAGCAGGAGAAACATGGATTTTTAAGGTGGGTGTATCACTTGAATATTTGATTTTGAAAGATTAAGAGATTTAGCAAAATATCAGGAAAGCTGAAATACGGTTTTATCCTTTGGGAAATGATTGTCAGTAACGTAACATGTATGAAAACTGAATATATTAGGCTCAAACGTGCAAAATAAGTGGTATGGTCCTTTAACATGAACTCAGCACTAACAGATAAAGGTGAAGCTGGAGGCTGCAGCTGATGACTCACCAGAAATCCCAGGTAGCCGGCGTTAAGTTCAGCAGGTCCTTGTCATAACCTCTGTGCTCCACCAGGTAACGAGCAAAACTCTCATAAATCAGCTGCAGAGAAAAGAAACAGTCAGAATCCTGCTGAACTCTCAGAAAACGGGTCTGTGCTTCCACTCAAACATATTACACACGTGTCACATGATCAGAGAGTCACAAAATGACTGACTACAAACTCCACCTGACAAAATTTAAAAAGAACTGCAGCTCAACTTTGACAGCAGTGACTTCACTTGGACTCCAGCTTTTTGACTTGATACCTTCTCCAAACTAAATATTCAAAATTATACAATTTAATTACACATATAAAGGCTTATTGCATGATGGTAACATTCACTAACATGCTTTAGTCTTAATAAACTGGAGATTATGTGCATGACTGCAATATATGGAGGAATAACAATAACAGAGAAATAATTTGAGGGATTTCTGAATTAAATTAATATAAAAGTTGAGAAAATCCAGGGATTTAAGATTGTATTTTCTTCAGAGCTGCTGCAGGGTTTTTCTTATCTTATGTTACTGCAGGAACAGGATTATACCTGACACGCGTGGGAACTTCATAAGAAACAAAACAAAACTGCTAATATTATTCATTTCTGATAAAACAGGCCTGTTTAGCAGGCAGATGCTAATAACGTGATAATCATTCCTGCAGGAGCATCAGGCCTCAGAGCAGAAGCAGCCTGACGGTCCACGGTGAGTCACGCAGAGTGACTGCAGCATCAGCAACAGCCACGCATCAGCGGACACGCACGCAGCATCTCCCCGCATCAGGCGCACCAGCAGCCCGCAGCACGCCGCCTGCTGCCTGCTGAGCCATCGACGCTTCCGTGCTATATTTAACACGGATGCGCCGCGGATCGAAGCGGGACTCACCCGGGAGGTCTCCTTCAGGTGGTACCGGCACAGCGTGTGGTCCAAGTCGAAGCCGATCACGTCGCAGTCCGACAGGCTGAAGAATTCGCTCATTGTAGCGGAGATGGAACCTGGACAAACGTCAATGTCACCGACCGACGACAGACCGCAGCCTCAGACCTCCGCGCTCCGCAGCTCGATCCGTTACCGCGGAAAGATCGTCCACCAACGCCGCCTACAGCACAAACCGATTATCCGGGCTCACAGCGCGGAAAACGGCAGAGTTTCTCATACGGCGGAGAAGTTGCCTGATGAAGGCGGCAGAGACGCAAACGCGCGAGCGCAGCGCTTCCGGGTGTGGAACGGAACCGTAATACACCGTGTACATGCGCACTACGACTTCAGGATTATATGCGCACTGGAATTTTATTATTTTGGGCCTCATCACCCAGAAAAAAGTGAGAAATAATTAAATTCATCAACATCAACATCATCAACATACTTAAACATAAAATAACGAAAGAAAATAATAATTTGTATGCTGAAAATAAATTATGTCTTTTAAGGTAAATATATAGGCTTCCTACAAAAAATGATGTGCAATGTTACAATGAAAGAATAGATGAAAAAAGTTTATATAAAGAGACAGTGTGAAAATATTTTATTTGGCAATTAAATAATGAATGAAGAATGAATAAATATCAGTATTTTTGAAATATATTCCTCTTGGTTTTATTTGATATAGGCTATTTGTAAGGCAAGAGGCAGTTTTTTTTTTAATTCAAATCATTAACAATTCCGTATTATCAATAATTGAACAACTTAAAGGACCATACCAGTGATTTTGCACATTGTTACTGCCAACCATTTTGAATTTCTCAGTAAAAGGTGAGAAATATATCCTGGGAATATATTCTCTGGTGAACACATACATTTTCTTCCGTGCAGCTCTCTGTTGGATTGATTAAAGTTATTTGTTTTGTTTTCTTTGATGGATTATTTATCTTAAGCACGTTTCAAGGCTCTACAAGTCGATTTTTATAGTGTACTGGAATTAACTGAAACTAATGGCAGTCTGGAAGGTAGGAAAAACAATTCTAATATTTACAGCTCCAGTAGTATGTTTTGGGAAATGATTATCTTATTTTCTGCTATCCATTTCTCCATGAAAGAGCGGGGGTCAGAGCCTTCTTCTTTCTCTGGTAAGCCCAGTATACGCATGTTGTTGCACCGGCTCCTGCACTCCAGGTCATCCACTTTGGTGGTGAGAAGTTTTGCCTTTTTTTCCAGTCTTTTAATAACACCCTGCAGTGTGTTAATGTCGTCTTCAGCTGTAGATCTGCGTTGTTCCACCTCGGCGATGCGCCCACTGCATTCTTTAATGTCAGTTTGAACATTCTTAATTGCTGAGAATACGCCATCCATTTCAGTGTGAAAATCTTGTTTGAAGGACTGTATAGTCTTCATAATGTTCACATTAGAGGGATTTTCCATGTTCTCCGTGTCGTCAGTGCTACCTGTCTGCGAAGGGCCTGCACCACTTCCCTCTTCCAAATCCAAGCCTGGCACATTGTTTTCTTTAAAACCTTCTTTGGTTGTCTTATATTTGTCCTTGTTTACTTTCTTTGGCATGTTCACTTGTAGCATGCCGGTATAAACCAGTCGTGGCTTTTTTTTATGCAGAGTGAGATCGTTTAAGTAGTGTTAAGTTCAAATTTAGCAATGGAGCAGGTACAACCACGACTACTCAGCACACCGCCATAACCGGAAGTCCCGGGAAATGATTGTCAGCAAGTAACATGGATGTGAGTTGTATTTATTGGGCTCGAACATGCAAAACCACAGGTATGGTCCTTTAACTCTTCGACCAGTTTTGTTCTGATTGTAGAGAATGACATGAATTGCTTATTTTTACATGTTATCAGTAAAGTGAACACAATCTAATTCTGGTTCAGAATACAAACCTTTTATCGCCCCAAAATTAAAGGACCATACCATCCATTTTGCATGTTTGAGCCTAATATATTCAATTTTCATACATGTAACGTTACTGACAATCATTTCCCAAAGCATACTACTGGAACGGTGAATTAAAAATGTTTTTCCTACCTTCCAGACCTCCATTGGTTTCAGTTCATTCTGCTATTAAAATCAACTTGTTGATACTGTAAACGTTCTTGGGATAGGTAATCCATCATCACCAACAAGACGTGTATTCAGGTTTTTTTAGAAGTTATGTAATTTTAGTGTTTAAGCTCAATAAAAAGCGTGGAGTGAATGTATGCCTCCACCGGGGAATATAGTCCCAAAAGAAGACCTGCGTTTATGGAAAAATTTAAAGGACCGTGACTTCATAAGGCTGCGTAACTATTAGCAGGAGAAACATGGATTTTTAAGGTGGGTGTATCACTTGAATATTTGATTTTGAAAGATTAAGAGATTTTGCAAAATCTCAGAAAAGCTGAAATACGGTTTTATCCTTTGGGAAATGATTGTCATTAACGTTACATGTATGAAAATTGAATATGTGAGGCTGAAACATGAAAATATGTGGTATGGTCCTTTAAGATGGGACCTCGTGGCTTTGTTGACTGAATGACGTCATGTAAAAGCAATGGAGAAATCAAATCCGTGCATGAATTGTTCCTATGAAAATAACGGCTGATGCTATTTCCCAACATGACCACCAGGGGGCACATTACACCTGTGCTGAAGGTGGGCCGCTCCCCATTCCTGCGCAGGTGCAGCTGATGGACGCACCTGTGGAGCTCTGAGCTATAAACTCCCGAAGTTTCCTGACCCAGGAGCTTTGGAGCGGAACTTCAGCTCAGTGAGTCTTTTTATGAGCTCATCTGATTTCTGTAAACTTTATCAGCGCGGCTCCTGCCTCAGGACAGTGCTGAGATCATGAGCGACAGGAAGAACAGATCCTCCACTTGTCTTTTTTTTTTTTTTCNGTTTTTTTTTTTTTTTCCTGGCACAAAATGATTTGATGTGAACGCCAAAGCCAAACATGGAAATCAGAAAAAGGTGTTCTATGTGTTGCCATACTATTTCGGCATTTTTTAGAAAACCGTCTGAAGATGACACTCCGGACAGAGTTGTTGTAACAAATCCTCCTGTGGGCTTCAAGGACATCCAGAAGGTTGAGACTTCTGCTCCACAGGACAGATTAGTCAATTCTTACTTGGCCCTGTATGATTATTCCGCCCGCACCGAGGAGGACCTGAGCTTCAACGCCGGAGACACTTTGGAGGCTCTGAGGAAAACTCCTGGAGGATGGTGGTACGCCAGAGCCCTGAGCGGCATCTCAGCCAACAAGAAGGGCTACATCCCGGCCAATTACGTGGCGCCGGTGCAGAGCATCGATGCAGAACCGTAAGTAGAAAATCCCGGAAAAATTAAGTGAATTTTCCCAGATTTTCCACCTCTGGAGTTTCATTTCCAATTATATTAATAAGAAGGCTCATCAAAGTGAACGACCATTTCACTTAAAGGACCATACAACAATTTTTCATGTTTGAGCCTAATATATTCAATTTTCATTTTCATATAACGTTACTGACAGTCATTTCCCAAAGCTACTGGAACGGTGACTTAAAAATGTTTTTCCTACCTTCCAGAACGCCATTACATCGATTCTTTTTTTTTTTTTTTTTTTTTNGAATATTTGATTTAGAAAGATTAAGAGATTTTTCAAAATATCAGGAAAGCTGAAATACGGTTTTATCTTTTAGGAAATGATTGTCAGTAATGTAATATGTACGAAAATTGTATATTAGGCTCAAACATGCAAAATGGACGGTATGGTCCTTTAAGCTGAAAGTTGAATACAGATCATCAAGTCCATCTTTGTTCACAGGAACGTCTTGGCTTAAACTAGTTAATAATTGTGAGCAGGAAGTTCAGTCATGTAGGTTAATAATTTATAGAGAAGTCTTTAAAAAGCCTAAAAACATAAGTAATACTTTACAATGCTTCTCTGGATTTTTATGGAAAATGTCCCTTTGAAACAGGTTATATGATGCTTAAACTGTTTTTAACTGTTATTTTAACTCCAGTTAAATGTTCTTATCTGAAGGGATTTCACATTTCAAGAAACCATAGTATCACAGAAAATGTATTCCATAAACATAACAGATGGATGTTTTATTGAGCTATGATGTTGTCCAAAAAAAAACAAAAAACAAAAAACCCATTGCTGTATTTTTATTGGTTAATAAAAAAAAAGAAGTCAGCTCAGTTTGTCTGCCACACATTCATATCTGAAGCTGCTTCTGTCAGCTGGTTTTTCCTGTTCTCATGAGAGTTTAGATGTAAATCAGAGTAAACATCACGGCGGCGTCACAGTTTCACCAGTCACAGGCCTGAGACACCATTAGAGAGTTTAGGGAAGGATTTGTTTGATAAGACAGTAAAATGACACCTCTCAGTAACAGGCCTTTATCCGTCAGAGCAGCAGCCGGTTACGTCTTCTTTCACAGGAAGAAGTTATGCACAAAAGTTTATGCAGCAAGGTTTTTGGAAAATACTGACATTCTGTTTCGTGCTCTGTGCTTCGTATAAGGATGAATTGTACAGATTTATGATCAATGGTCATTTAAATTGATAATTTTGCTGTAGATAAGTGAGTTTTTAAAGCAGCATAAAGTAGTTTTATAAAGGAAACAAATGTCAGATTGATATTCAAACATTTTGAGATATTGCCGTTTAGAAGGATTAATCCATTTGTCAGTTTCCAAAATCCATCAACCATAATTTTCACAGATGAATTGATTTAATCATTTTCCAATTAAAAATATCACATTTGGCACTGAGAAGTTGTCAATTAATAGACAATCAAATGAATCAACCACATGCTAAAAACAAAATGCATGGAGGTGTGTGTAGGTGATATTTATTGGACTCAAACATGCAAAACCACGGCTATGGTCCTTTAAGTGAGCAGGAAGAGATGATGTTAGCACAACATGCAAATCATCTTTTTCCAATCTTAACCTCCTGCGTGATAACAAATACTACTGTAGATAGTATTACATGCAATAAACAGTTTATGATGTGAGACGGTGAAACTCAAACAGCAGCAGGAGATCTGAACCTTCTCGACCTCCTGCAGGGTCGTCCGTATGACGCCCCGATCAGCCGTGCGTTTCTCTGCTCTGTGACCTGCAGGTGGTACTTTGCTGACACCAAGAGGCTGGATGCAGAGAAGCTGCTGTTAACCGGAGGAAACGAGCACGGCGCCTTCCTGGTCAGGAACTGTGAGAGTCAGAGAGGAGAGCTGTCTCTGTCAGGTGAGGAAGAGCAAAGCAGCTCAACTTCATTTACGTCTTACATTTCCTGTAGTTAAAAAAACAATAGAATTACAAATATAAACACTCGTATTATGGCGATACACACATACATACATACAAGATACATACTGAATACAGATTTTTATTCTTTTTCACATGGTGCAAAAAAATGGATGCTAAGCAACCAGGCATGTCATCATTAATTTGACCTTTGATTATGAATGACATTTTATTCTGTTTTGAAACTTGGGGTTGTGTAAAGTGATTGTGTGTGTACTTATGTAATGATGTTTGATGTTATGTATCGTGTATTATGGTCGTCTGTTTTATATTTACCTGCCCAGGTACTGCAGATGAAAATTAACTGTTAGCTAAATCTGGTACAAAGCAGCTCCTCTCAATTTGGGATTAATGTTTTTTTTTTTTTTTTTTTTTTTTTTTTTNGTTTTGTTTTTGTGCATGGTCCGTGTTTAAATAAACTAAATTTAAAAAAAAAAAAGAAAGAAACTGTGCACATATACATCCATAGTTTAATGTATAATTCAAAAAATAGTAGCAAATACTGAGAATCCTGAAACAGAACCATGCTAGTTAAAAGCTTTGAAAGCATAAAAGTTTTATGATGAGATTTAAAACAGGTTTAAAATGTTATAAATGTCTCTTCTGAAACCAAACAGTCAGGTCACGTATCGACTGTCAACACACTGCAGTGTTAAACCACCAATCACTTTTCCCGGATGAAGTCATGTGACTTTGCATTTTGCCACACATGTAATTTTATTGCCACGTTCCTGGTATGAAGCCTGAACTCCACAAAAGAACCTGTTTCCTCATTCCACTGCACGCCACGCAGGCTTGCCGTGACTCATCGTGATTCGCTATGACTCGCTCTTTCCTCCAATTAACCAACTCATTGATGACTTGAAGGTCATCCAGTTAAACATAAAATGAAAAGATAAGCTTATCTCTGTTTTGTTTTTTAATCTCTCTGTGTTCTATCTTTCATTCTGACCTCTGACCTCACTCTTTCCATCTCAAGCCATTGTTGTATTTTTCCACGTTGATTCAGTAAAAATCACTTGATGACCTACATAAATGATTGTGCAGGAACCTGGTGAATCTGTGATCCGGTGCGTTGCAGTCATGTATGTGGCTTTTGGCAGTAAATTTTCTACAGTTTTGAGGTTATTTTGGTATCTGACTCACATCATTACAGCAATACTTGGTATTTTTGCATGTGTTTAATATGCAGCAATAATAGTGATATTTTATAAAAGAGATGAATTTCACTCGTTTCTGGTTGAGCTTCACAAACAGTTTCTATTTTCTCAACATCATACTGAGTTTTTCTGTTCTCTTTTATATATTCTAATCATAAAACTATTGTACTACTGGACAGTAAACTTTAACCAGGATAAAAGAATTGCTGGCAACAAATACAGCTCCCACAAGTCTGAGCTGCCGTCGTGCCAGTAAAGCCTCGTTAGAGCCAACGTCAAAATAATCATTAAGTTGGTGATAAAGTTCATGATGCTGAAACCAACATTTATGTTTAAAGTCTATTTGGCTGATTAATTCTTAATGATTCTGTTGAGCGTTTGCCCTCAGAGCCAGAACGGCTCTAAATCAGTCCACCAAGTATCTGACAGCCCACACACACTCACACACACACACCACACCATACCACCAACCACTGGCGTATACTATTTACTGTGCTGTGCATAGCACTGCTACTTACAGTACTACTGTCACCTTACTGCGTACTATTATCTATTTACTGCTATTTTATTTATTGTTTTATTATAGCATCAAGTACGGAGGCTGCTAACCTAATCTCATTGTACTTGTGCAATGATAACAAAGATATTCTATTCTATTCTATTACAGCACACCATTAATTGCTTTTTCTTTCCATGAGACAGAAAAAGAGCAGAAAACTCAGAGGAAATACACACTACAGGCCAGAAGTCTGAGGCCACCCCAGATTTAAAAAAAAAAAAAAAAAAAAAAATCACTACACTGTTTGTTTTACAATTTATTGCAGGAAATGACATAAATACATAAAATAAACTAGTTTTGAAGAAGAATTAGTCACCAGTAGCTCATCATGTAGCCACTCTGGCTACAGGAATGATTTTTCATGAAGGCATCTGTATTAGTGCAGCACTCCTGTTGTGTTTTAACATTCTATTCCTGCTGTCTGCCTTCTCCCACANCTGTATTAGTGCAGCACTCCTGTTGTGTTTTAACATTCTATTCCTGCTGTCTGCCTTCTCCCACATCGTTTTGTTAATGTGCTACACAGTCTGATCATGCTAAACCTGGGCGTGGCCTCAAACTTCTGGCCTGTAGTGTGTATTTATATCAGGTACAGTATCTCTTATGTATCGTATTACAATGATAACAAGTCAAAAGAGGAAGAAAAAAAACTGAAATTACAGGAAAGTTTTTTTTCTACTACATGAACATAACTAGAGTAAGACAGACTCTGAAAATCCTGTTTTGTGAGGAAACACGGGCTTGTCATGATTGGTGCGTGTTGACTGTATTTCAGTGTTGGACATGCAGGTGGTGAAGCACTACAGACTGATCCGGCTGGAAAACGGCCATTATTACGTGTCGAAGACCAGAATCTTTGAAAACGTGAAGAAGTTGGTGGAACATTATTCCAGCCAGGCAGACGGCCTCTGTGCATGTCTGGGTGAACCGTGCAGAAAGGTAAAACGGTGCAAAACACTCCCGAACTAAACACAGTCTGCTGGATTAACTTTTACTCTTAAAGGACCAGACCGGGAGTTTTGCATGTTCAAGCCCAAAAAATGTGACTTGCATTCACTTTGCAGTAACTGCCAACTATTTTCTGAAAACATGCCCCTGGAGCGGAGTTCAATATTAGAATTGTTTTTCCTACCTTCCAGACTGCCATTGGTTTCATTTCATTCCAGCACGCTATAAAAATCAAGTTGTAAAGACTTGAAATATGCTGAGATAAATAATCCAGTTATTATTTTTTGCCAAAGTTACTTAATTTAACCGATCCAACACGGAGCTACATGGAAGAAAATGTATGTCTCTACCAGGAAATATAGTCCCAGGAGAAGATGACTTTTATAGAGAAATTAAAAACAACTGTCCCTTCCATGTGTTAGCAGGTGAAACATTGAATATTAATGTGGATGTGTCACCTCAACATTTGATGTTAAAGATTAGGACATTTGAAGAAAACTAACATTTGGCTTTATATTTTAGAAAATGGTTGACAGTAACATAATATGTATGCAGGTTATTTCTTGGGCTTAAACACGCAAAATCACTGGTATGATCCTTTAAACATTGCATTGATCTTCTGCCAGATAACTTCACCTCAGAATAAAAGCTGACATGAGAAAACCAAACACAGTATTGAACTTTCTTCCTGGTTGTGTAGATCGAGGCTCCGCAGACTCAAGGTCTGAGCCATAAGGATCAATGGGAGATCGATCGGAAATCCATCCAGCTGCTGAGGAAGCTGGGAGCCGGTCAGTTTGGAGAAGTCTATGAGGGGATGTGGAACAACACCACACCAGTAGCAGTCAAGACTCTCAAACCTGGTAAACGCATGTTACTGTTTATAATGCGACATGATAAGGTACAGGCTAAGTGTTTCTCTGTGGAAGAACCAAACCAAAACTGAAGGCATCTCAGAATAATTTCTGAGATGCTTTCAGGTCGTCGGTTAGTCGTGTGTAATTTCTGGACACGTATTGTCAGCAAGATGAAAGCTCCATGAAAGTCTGAGGAGTGTTTGGGTTCCTGGTTTATCTATCAGCCCTGGAACTTTGAATACCAAGTGTTTGAAGGGAAAACAGAATGGGACCAAAGATTGATCCCTGAGGGACACCAGAGTTGATAAGTTTGCAGTTATTCTGTTTTGTGTTTCTGTTTCTTACCCTCATGTTCTGTGCAATAGTTTTGTTCTAAATGGGCATGTTTGATGTCAAAGTGGATATTTTTACATTTCCACTCTTCAAAATGGGACTCTGGACTGCTGGTTCAATAAAAAAGTAATTTATGCTTCCTTTTTTACAACCACTAAACCGACGGTGAGAGCAGAATAAAATAACAGAGGTAATAAATAACAATGTGGACTTATCACAGTCTCAGCATGCTAACAGTTATTAGTGTTTACACTCAATAGCTTTATGCTAACATCACTGCCTTTATCAGCAAACACAACACGACTTTAACTGCTGTTCTTATTTAACAGCTAAGAACGTGTTCTGCTGCAGGTACCATGGATCCTAAGGACTTCTTAAGAGAGGCTCAGATGATGAAGACTCTGCGACACCCTAAGCTGATTCAGCTTTACGCTGTTTGCAGCATGGAGGAGCCGATTTACATCATCACGGAGCTGATGAGGAACGGCAGCCTGCTGGAGTATATGCAGAGTAAGACGGCTTTTCTTTCATCTGCAGGAACGCTCTGATTTAAGACGGGATCAGAGTCCATTGTTAGAAAACATTCTGTGACAAGGTCAAGCTGCAGCGCTGGAGTTTAGCTTTCAGATTAAGAACCATTTTACAACTCAAACTTTTTTAAAAGCTAAACTACGTCCTACAGATTGTAAATCATAGTTTGATGTTGTCTGTAGGTTGTCATGATATCAGATTTTCACCACAAGATTATTGTGGCCAAAAGAATTCATGATAACGATATTATCGCGTATCGATAGAAAATCTGAAAAAAAATAATAATGCTATCAGTCAAATTCATATTTAGCTTAGTTTATTGTGCGTTTTGTCTCTTTTTTTGTCAAATGAATTAGCCTCCAAATAGGAGTGCAAAAGCTCCAAAAACAGCAATTCCACCTTAAGGGATCATGTAAAGGAACCAGACGACCTGATAAACAAAAGATCCACAAATCTAACAAATAACCAGGAGAGAGAAAATCCTGTCAAGTCCAACGCCATGATAACTTAGCTTTAGCAACACAGCTAACACCTTCATGGAACGTTTCCCATTTCAGGACTAGCAAGCTAACTGCTACTTCCTGTCTCTATCATGGTGAAATCTGCAGGATGATGGAGGTGAAGGTGGTGAACAGGTTGGTGATACCGCCCCCTTTAGCGTTTCCTGCAGACTGGGTCGTTTACCAACTTCCTGTCTTTGTTAACGAATCCAAAAAACTCCCACACTGGGTAGCTAGCTAGCTAGCTAGTTAGCCATTCTCGCTTTGTCTCCCTCCCCAGCGGCAGTGGGGGAGGGAGACAAAGTGAGAACGGAAAGAAATGGCAACGATTTAAGAGGCGCTGGATTATTATCATATGCATTATTAACATGATATCAATATTTCATTTTTTTAATATCACGGTTATCATCAATACCGGTATATTGCGACACTCCTACCAGCAAAAATCCATTCCAGTCAGCAGATTATTTATAGAGATGCTCTACGTTTTGTTTCCCTTCAGCTCTTTAATTCTCGACTAAAAGTTCCATGAAGGACAGATCAAAGTCTGACACGCAACACGTGACCATGAAGAATTACTTCCTCATTCTCTGACAAAAAAAGAAAAGGGCGTTTACCGGGATAAACTCTTAACTTTGTTTTGTCTGTTGGCTTTGAGCCGGCCTGGTGTGACAGGAACTAGAATGGTTTCAGATTACCGTATTCATCGTGTGTGTGTGTGTGTGTGTGTGCGTGACAGGAATAACTTATAACTTTCAAACTTCCTACACATACTGTACATGACATATGTACCTGTAATACCTTACCTTACGTACCTGACCTTGTTGTTGTTGTTGTACGTGTGATGTGAGAAAGCTGCTGAGATGTTTTTCCGTATCGGTAGACGCGGCGTCACTTCCTGTCACAGCAATGGTCACGCGTCACTTCCTGTCAGAGCGATGGTCACGCGTCACTTCCTGTCAGAGCGATGGTCACGTGTCACTTCCTGTCACAGCGATGGTCACGCGTCACTTCCTGTCAGAGCGACAGTCACGCTGATGATGATGTTTTTGGGACGTCTGTGGCGGCTTTCATCAGCCGTAATTCACCTGCAACTGCAGCACAACGCATCACAGCCGCGATGCCTTCACTGACACACAGATGCTGCTCTTCCTTCTCATTAGCTTTTATTTATTGTTATTTATTTGTTTATTATTTGTTTTTGCATAATTGCCAAAAGTTATCATGTTGGGAAAAGAGTATGAGTGGAAACATCTTTTCCTGACTTAAAATGAGTCTCTTTTTTTCTTTTTTTTTTTTGGTACAAAATCAGTGTAATAAAATGTTTTTTCAAATGTTTAGAAATTTAAATTTTCAGCATCAAACTATACATGCTGATCACCTCATTTCTGGACGTCGTTCCTGTCTCAGAGTATTATGTCTTTGTAGAAGGATTGTGTAAATTTAGCAAACACACCATTAAAGAAACTGAGAAATGGAGCCTGAAAAGGACCAAAAATAAAAAATCTATCATCATATTTCTTACTGTCGCAACTTCAAACCCGCCATGAGAGGATTCATAACTCATAATTCTGACAGAGACGTGGCTAAACTCATCTGTACCTGACGCTGCTGTTAGCTTAGTGGGGCTAACAACATTCCGGCTCGAC
>VXCM01006806.1:0-13013 GCA_014773175.1 Lucifuga dentata | reverse complement strand
AAATGATTGTCAGTAATGTTACATGTATGAAAAGTGAATATATTAGGCTCAAACATGCAAAATGGATGGTATGGTCCTTTAATAGTTAGACAGGATGATGTCTGCAGGAATGTGTTGCAGGGATTCTTACTAGCTTGGCGTTCCGTATCCCTTTGCTTTGGTGAATCCCACTGAGATCGCCACAACTAACGCAGGGAGACCTGGGAAAAAAATAAAAAGATGAGCACAAAGAACGGGAAATGAGAGTCCTTATTCACAAAAACTGACTAAAAAACACTCAGAGAGCTCACATCCACCAAAAATAAGTTTATAAGGTTTATTTTTTGTGTAGAATCTAAATCCAGAAACCAAGGTCTAATTTTCCAGCTAAAATGATCATTAAATCCATCTTAAAGAAGCTTTATTAACTCTAGAACATTTCTGAAATCTATTTCTGATTTATGTCAGAAATGGCGGTGGATTAATGAGCAGCTCTGAACGTCGTCTCGCTGCAGCGAAGATCAGAAAAATAAAGCTTCTTCAGCAAAAAACCTGACAGACGTGCTGTTTGCTGCGATGGATTATTCATCTCAGCATGCTTCAAGTCTTTACAAGTAGATTTTTATGTCATAGTGGAATAAACTGAAACCAATGGCAACCTGGAAGGCAGGAAAAACAATTCTAATATTTACCACTGAAGTAGTATATTTTGGTAAATGGCTGTCAGTAACGTAACGTGTATGCAGATTGCATATATTGGGCTCAAACGTGCACAATCACCGGTATGGTCCTTTAAAAAACAGTTAATTTAACTAACCGATTAACAGACATATGGGATGAAACGATCATAATATGATAATATGATAAAGATTAAAGCAGATTAAAGCAGATTAAAGTCCCACCCCAGCCCAGACACAGGAAGCGCTTGCGTATGATGCGGTTCCTGAGGCGGCCAGTCACCGCCATGTAAGACTGCCACGCCTCTGTCAGAACCCAGCAGAACGAGGACAGGAAGAAGAAGTGCAGAAATGCTGCGATCAGCGTGCATAAGACCTGAAACGACAGGAAACACAGTGAAAAACAGAGCCGTGAAATTTCAGGGTGGATTTATTATTTTCATGGTGTGTTCTATGATGCGGTGATGTGATAACAGTTCTGATTGGTTCTTACCCTGTTTCGTGTCTGGGTCTGTCCAATGAGAATCAAAGCGTTGGAGGAGATGATGGAGAGGCAGAAGTTGATGAGGATGACGGAGCGTTCCGACCGGATGTACCTAAAGATAAATGACAAAAAGAGATGAAGGATGGGTATACTTCCATTTTATTCCAGAAAAATCAGGGACAGGCAACTTCACCATTATCTGTGTCTCCTCAACCAACTCAATTATCCATATCGTACTCAGGTGGGCGGGGCTTAATGCAGAAGGGGGTGGGACTTACACCAGAAGTTGGTATTTTTAGCCTGACATGGATATTGATTTATCAGAAGTTTCTATATTTATTGTTTATTAGAAAACTATTGACAAAACAAGTTTTTTTTCATAAACTTGAATTAACTTCATTGAACACAACACATGCAGTATTAACACGTATGAAGGAAAATAAATGCATGAGCTACAATTTTCTCAACTAACTTTCTTTATTATTGATTTTTTTTCTTTACTTTTTAAAAATTAAATTTAAACAGTGAACAGTGTGATGTTTGATGTGTGATCACAGGATTTAACGGGTTTTTACATTTTACTCTGATGGTACTCATACTCGTTAAAAGTACATTATCCGTAACGGATACTCGTTTTGTGAGTACTTGGCTCGTCCTGAATAAAAATCAACACGTACATACTTGAAATGTGCTGAGATAAATAATCATCACAGATGACGTCGATTAAATATTTGTGAAAGTTGCGTAATTTAACTGATCCAACACGGAGCTGCTTGAAGATGATGTATTCCTCCGCCAGGAAATATAGTCCCAGGAGAAGACGGCTTTTACTGAGAAATTAAAACGATGTTCCTTTGACATTCAAACATACATGTATG
Organism: Lucifuga dentata; assembly: GCA_014773175.1. Lineage (NCBI taxonomy): Eukaryota > Metazoa > Chordata > Actinopteri > Ophidiiformes > Bythitidae > Lucifuga > Lucifuga dentata. The sequence continues at coordinate 10,995 of VXCM01006806.1, read as the reverse complement.
TTAGGAGGAAATCACTGAATTTTAAGGCAAGTGTAACCTGAATATTTGATTTTAAAAGATTAGGTGATTTTTTAACGGAAGTGAATGATCACCTGATGACGTGTAGTTACCGTGATCTTTTTGATAAATTACCCCCATGTACATATTGCCTGCGTGTTCCAGAACACATTTGTGATTAGTGTGTGGTGTAGGGATATTTCCTGTATTAACTTCGGCTTGATGTTTCCACATTGAAAAAAAAAGTTAAAGTGGTGTAAAAATGCAAAGACATATGAAGGCGTGTTTTTGTGTGTTTTCTCACTTCCACACGGACACGTAGATGATGATGAGGAGCAGCAACGTCAGAGAGGAAACGCCACAGCCCACCATCAGAGTCACGGAGGGCAGCTGAGTTTTATCCATGTTCTAAAAACACACACAACACACACGCAGGTGAAGCGGTTGTTATCATACCCATCACACCCTCCAACATGGGTCAGAGGTCACGGGCTGACTCGTGATGTGATACTGTCACTACTTATCTAGTCACAAGTCGTGAGTTTCATCTACAAATCCCTTCTTGTCTCGTCCCTCCTTATCTAAGTACACATCAGCCAAAATCCAAAGTGGGTACAGTCATGATAGAGTCTGGTCCTCAGGTAAGGACAGAATCAGGTAAACAGCTTTAAATATGACACGCCTCCTCACAGAACAATCTACAACAGAGTAAAAAGCATTCTCTTCACTCGTCCATCGGTTCCCCAGAGCTCGTCGTCTTTCCCTCCTCCTCTACATCATCGACACAAACGACTGTCGCAGCAACAATAAAATAAATTTGCTGATGATTCCGTGATTATAATCCTTCTCAGAGGGAGGAGCGGCATCACGGGCCGCGGCTGTCATGTGCGACGACCTTTCCTCCATTTAAACATGTCAAAAACTAAAGACATGACTGCTGAACAACAACATGACAAAAAGCATTAAAAAGCAGAGTATATGTGTATGTGTGTGTATATATGTGTGTGTGTGTGTATATGTATATATACACATACACACACACACACACACACACACACACACATATATATATTTTTGTTATAGAGCAAAGAATACTGAGAATTGTTTGAATTTTGGGGCTGCTATGGATTTAACGTTTAGCAGGAAGCTTCACACCCCCACACACACACCAGAGGCACTGCCAGTCTGCTGCTGTTAGCACGCCAAAAAGATTTTCAGAGGCTTTAACACACACACACACACACACATACACACACACACACGGTATCATGTGTCTGAGACTCAGAAGTCAGCAGGCTGGCAGCTTTTTGGGCCTCAGCTGGAGAGCAAGGTGACTTCAAGGTAATTCAGCACAGTGAATGAAATTAACACCTCAAAACACACACACACACACACACACAGTACGTATGATACACAGCGTGGTTCACATGCTTGTATCTTAAAATCTGGCAGCTAAACACGTTCCCTGTACTCCAGCAGACGTGGTGGTTGCCATGGTAATGCTGCAGCAGCTGCAGCAGGGTGCATGGATGCTGTGGAAGTCTGCGTGTTTATGCCATGTTATGGTGCTTCACTTTATCAACGCTGACCTTTAAACACAGACACGACTTTGAAAACTGTTGGGCTAATTCATCTTTAAGAAAAACCCACGATGCCAATAAATCCTCAAAGATTAAAAACACAAAAAGACCACAGAAATCTGCTTTTCAAAAATATTAGACTTAAAATGACATTTTGATTCACTTTTTAAAGGACCACGCTGGTGGTTTTGCATGTTTGACCCTGATAAACACAACCTGCATACATGTTATGTTACTGACAACCATTTTCCAAAACATGCTACTGAAGCGGTAAATATTAGAATTGTTTTTCCTACCTTCCAGATCGTCATTGGTTTCAGTTCATTCCATTATGCTATAAAAGTCAGCTTGTACTCGTTACTCAGAATAAGTTTAATCTGATTTATGCTGATTTCATGGCGTCTGAAAAATGCGTCTGAATCTTATTATAATGGAATCTTCAGCATGCTCGTAAACGTACTGAGCGTGCTCAAGGTTTTTTTGCCCTTTTGTGGTCAGAAATGTGTCTTTACATTGTCAAGAGTCCACATGTTACGCAGATATTAGGTATCCTTCAAAAAAAGTACAATTTTAATGTAAAGGGAAAAAATAAGCTGATATGACAGTTCAATACGACGTGATTTCAGTACAAGTCCAAACATCAATCCATGCTGACGTGGCGCTGCGGACAGGTGAGGCCAGGTGAGGTGACACTCTGACCAAACAAGCTTGAGGGGGGTGGGGTGGACATGAGGGGACGAGGACAGGAGGGAGTTTCTCCATCTGTGCCTTCAGCAGCAGATAATTGGCTGAGTTTACAGCCTGTTTGATGCGAGCGGCGGGCCGAGTTAATTAAATCTCTGATTAATCTGCAGCCACTTCCTGCTCTGAAAGCAAAGGCAGGAAGAAACGAGTGCAGTGGAACTTCTACTACCTCTGTAGCCAATCACAGAGCTCGGCCAGGAGTCTGGAGCAGCCGCCAAGTAAGAACGCCACACAATATTCCATAAAGAGACGCGGGACACCAGGGAACGCCAGGAAGTTTTACTGCTAATAAATATGTCAAACACGTCCTGTCAGATGGATTTTACAGGAAGGACAGAACGATCTAAATACGTTTTAAAGGTTTATGCTGCTTAAAGGACCAGACCTGTGATTGTGCATGTTTGATACCAATATGTAGTATACAACAGGTTACATGACTGCTAATCAATTTACAAAACATAAAAACATATTTTAGTTTCCTCTTATTTTTTTCAAATCCTCTAATCATTCAAATCAAATGTCAGGTGATACACACACCTGCTCACACTTTTGCACAACAGCAGAAGGCATGGTCGTTTTAATTTCTCAGTAAAAGCTGTCTTCTCCTGGGACTATTTTTCCTGGCGGAGACATACATCGTCTTACATGCAGCTCCGTGTTTTGGGTAGTATTTATTGAGTTTAAACATGAAAAATCACCGGTATGGTCCTTTAAGGCTACACCACCCTCCCCTAATTCATATAAAATTACTACTGAAAAACTCTAAATACAGCTGTGAATATTATTATTGTTACTATTATTATTATTATTAGTAGTAGCAGTAGTAGCAGTAGTAGTAGCAGTAGTAGCAGTAGTAATAGTAGTAGTAGCAGTAGTAGTAGTAGTAGTAATAGTAGCAGTAGTAGTAGTAATAGTAGCAGTAGTAATAGTAGTAGTAGTAGTAGTAGTAGCAGTAGTAGCAGCAGTAGTAATAATAGTAGTAGTAGTAGCAGTAGTAGCAGTAGTAGTAATAATAGTAGTAGTAGTAGCAGTAGTAGCAGTAGTAGTAATAATAGTAGTAGTAGTAGTAGTAGTAGTAGTAGTAGTATCAGAGACAACAGACAAAACAAGCAAACATACATACATGCCAGTTTCTACATGTGAAACCAGTCAGGCCTTCACGTGTCTCTGCATCCAATAAGCACGTCTCACACGCACATGCACGCACACACACACACACACACACACACACACACACACACAGTAAAAATGACTCAGGTTTGGAGGCAGCAGTGACTTTTTCCAGTTTTTCCTTCTTAAAGCAGGAAGAAAAGGCTGGACGAAGGAGAAGAGGAGGAGGAGGAGCCGCATCACGGCGTGAAAGATCATGTGATGAGAGGAGTGTGGGGCAGAGGATGGAGGGATGAGGGGGCAGAGGATGGAGGGATGAGAGGGGCAGAGGATGGAGGGATGAGGGGGCAGAGGATGGAGGGATGAGGGGGCAGAGGATGGAAGGATAAGGGGGGGCAGAGGATGGAGGGATGAAGTTGCTTGTCATGCAGAGGCGGTAGGAGGCGAGCTGCAGACGGAGAGCTGGCCTTTCAGACCTCTCTGTGTTACTACAGAGTAATTAGCATGGCAGCCATGGCGTTCTGCGGGGGAGGGGACACCAGCCGCTTCTCCTCCAATTTTCCTCCAAGAAGCTTCCACAGCTGAGCTTTTCTGCAGCCGTGTGCAGCGTCAGGCTGCAGCAGCGCATGAAGAATCAGGCCTGATGCATGATTAGCATGGAGGCTACAGAAAACAGCCGGTCCAGATGTACCGGCCTTCATCGTGTTCACGTTTTCATGACGACTCACATTTCAACACCATGACAGCGGCGTGGAAATAGAATTAGTTTCCAAAAAAAAAAAAAAAAAAAAAAAAACAGGGCAGAGTTGAGTTTCCCTTAGAAATAACTAAATCCTGTAATATTTTAATATTTAGTATTTCAGTAACTCAGATTAGCTTTAGCTGCTCGTCTTCAGTCGTTATAAAACATCAAGAAAATGACTGATGATGTCATCAGATCTGATCTTTGGCAGGTTATGATGCTAATTAGCCTCTATGACGCTAAACTTAAATACACTCTGAAGTCCAAATCCACCACAAGACAAGAACTCACCTGAAGTTAGCGTAGTGGCTGACATAACACTGTTAGCGGCTAAGCTAACACTGTTCATACATCTCAATAAGTCAGTGCTATGCTAATTTCACTCCATCGTTAGCTTGTCACAGGAAGTACAGCTAGCTAACACTCCAGCTATGCTAGACTGAGTCAGCATCACTTCCTGTTTGTTTTGTGTCTCTAATCATCTGATTGGCTCTCCTCCTCGTGTCACTTTCTTCATATTCACCAGGTGTTTCTGCTTCAGGTAGAGAAGCTAATTTGTTGTGTTTCCACCTTTAGCTGTTAGCAGTTAGCTTGTAGCTGAACCACTTCCACATCTGAATGTAGAAGGCAGGATTGTATTTAATTTATGGGTAAAAGCCGTCTTCTCCTGGGACTATTTTCCCCGGCGGAGACGTACATTTTCTTCCGTGCCGCTCCGTGTTTGGTCAGTGAAATTAGTAACTTTGATAATTTCACTGTGATGATTATTTATCTCATCACATTTTAAGTCTCTACAAGTTAATTGTTATGTCATACAGGAATGAACTGAAACCAATGGCAGTCTGGAGGGTAGGAAAAACAATTCTAATCATTTACCACTCTAGTTGCATGTTTTGGAAAATGGTTGTCAGTAATTTAACATGTATGTGGTTTGGATTTATTAAGCTCGAATATGCAAAAGTCACTGGTATGGTTTTTGAAAGATGCAACAAGGAAGAAGAAAAAGACGGCCTTTAGAGCAAAATACGATCCTGCCTTCTCAGACGTACCTGTCAGCAGGTGAAACAACGAATTTTAACCTGAACATCTGATTATGGAAAATTAGGGGATCTGGTAAAATAACAGGAAGCTAAAATATCTTTAATCGTGTTCTGTAATCTGAGCAGGCTGTGCAGCAGGAATACTTCCTGTGTCTTTAAGAGAGCCTCTGGTCGCCATGCTGTTACCACGGCAACTCCTGAACAAACTGCTTCTGAGGCAATTTCCAGTCTAATAATAACTAATCGCTCTGAATGAAAATTCCCTGCATATGCTGCCCTTTTCCCAAACAAACTGGGGCATGTTGGAGTTTCTGGAATTCTGCAGNCACATTATACCCATGTCTTCTCCTGATTATTTGATCACATGCACCATCCTTCAACGTCAGGCCTGGAAACCATGGCGACACCATCGCTAAATATGCTAAAATATGGTAATGTGCAGATTAATTGTTCATGTTCAGGTAGGATGAAGAAAATGGGGGTTGGGGGGTTCATGCATGCAGGTATCAGCTGTAACATGATTCTAGCTCCTGCTCACTGTGTCATGTATGTGAATGTGCACGTGTGACTGCGCATTTGCGTGTTGAAAAAATTCCTCTTGCAACTGATACACAACCTCAATTTTAAAAAAAACAAACCCAAAACGCCTTTTCTTTTTATTCTGCAACTGAATTTGACATGTCAACAGAGGGAGGGAGAGAGAGAGAGAGAGAGAGAGAGAGAGAGAGAGAGAGAGAGAGAGAGAGAGNGTACCGTTAACGGAGCGAAGGAGGCGGATGCGGACTTACCGTGTCGGGGTTTAGCCGGGCTAAGATGGCGAAGGTGGACAGTCTGTCACACACGCATTTGGTTCTGAATGAGTCGACTAGCACGGCTTTGCAGCCTCTGGCAGACCAGGATCCCAGCAGAGAGGAGCTGCAACACGCACACACAAACACGCGCGCACGCACACACGCACACGACAAAAGCAAAGAAATAAGCGATCCAAATCCACTTTCCAGCCCCGNCCCCCCCCCCCCCCCCCCTTTTATTATTATTATTATTATTATACAAGTATATCTGTAGTAACATTTTCAGTGATGAAGACTAATATTTACTATAAAATACAAAATGACATAAAAATAATCAAGCATTTTTATTGTTATTATTAAAGTGAAAAGATAAATCAGAGTGAATATGTTTAAAAAAAATACTAATTCAACATGAATATAAAAATGTGCCTGAAAACATCATCATCATCATCATTATTATTATTATTATTATTATTGTCATTGTTCTTGCTGATAATGATGATGTTATTGTGTTTAATTGCCGATATAATAATAATAATAATAATAATAATAATAATAATAATAATAATAATATATTCAGTGGTGGAGGAAGTATAAACACACACACACACACACACCATAAAAAACATTCAATTACCAGTAAAAAAAAAAAATGGCAGTAAAATGTAAAATTAAACAGCATGAATGGAAAAATGTCCTCAGATAAAGACTGAAAGTGAAGAAGAGCTGCTTTAACATGAGAAAGAAAGAAAGAAAGAAAGAAAGAAAGAAAGAAAGAAAGAAAAACCCCAACTCTTTATTAAAATTATTTGTTTATGTTACATTGCTTCTGCATGTCTGTATTTTCCGTGACCTTTGCACTTCTGAGTGATTTTTAGTTTCAGGATAAATAAAGTCTTATTTTCTCTGATGCTGATCAGACTGATTTACAATTAAACTGCCACTTATAAAGCTGCAAAAATAATAATTTTAAGAAGTGAACTGTAATTTTACCCTATCCTGCAGGAGACCTGTGTTTCCATGGCAACAATCAATCACACCTGCTGACAAATGACAATGAAATGGAAAATAAATGACTGCTAACAATGTTGTTTAGTAACCAAGGAGACGAAAGGATTTTAATAACTTCAATAAAACAGTTGGAGATATTTTATATTTATTTTATTTTTATTTCTATTTTAATTTGTACAATAACACAAACTGAAGTTTTCCAATGAAATTTCCATGAATTCTTAAAAAGCAGCAAACAGAGAAGTTTCTGTCTGACTGCTCTGCTCATCGCCGGTCACGACTTTCTCCTTCAGCTGTTCTCTGATTGGCTGCGTGTTGGAAAGGTCACAGGCAGAGGGGTCAAAGTTAAATGTGGATGAAATAGATTTGGTCGGACACGTGCTGCGTAAGCAAAGTCCTGAGCTGAGTTTCATTGTCAGATCCATCAGATGGATGTCCGGCATGTCAGACGTTCTGTGGGACGGCGAAGCGTACCTGAGCTCACCTGTGTGAGAGGAGAGACTCTGTGACACAAACACAGTGAAGCAGCAGAAGACGAGAAGAAAACCAGAGCAGATTAACGGAGCAGAACTCTGCCTTTGTTTTTGTTGTCAATATAGCACCTTCTTCTTCTTCTGCTTGGTTCCGGAAAACAAGAAGCTTCCTGGCACATTGCTGCCTCTCTCAGCTCAGAGTCATATTCCATCCATCCATCCATCCATCCATCCATCCATCCATCCATCCATCCATCCATCCATCCATCCATCCACTTTCTTCTATTTATCTGGGTTGTGATGTTCCTCTCTGCAGCCACATCCTCCAGCTCCTCCTCGGGGATTCCGAGGCGTTCAGGCCAGCTGAGATAAATAATCCCTCCAGCGTGTTCTGGTTTGTCCTCCTCCGCCCGGAAACCCTCCAAAAGAAGGCGTCCAGGAGGCGTCTGATCAGACACCCGAACCACCTCAGCAGCAGTTCTACTTTGAGCCTCTCTGCGTTTCTGTGCTCCTCTTCGTATTTTATATTTTACTTTTCATGGTATTTTTTCAGATCTCCTAATCTTTCAATCTTAAAATTCAATTTTCTTCTGACATTTCTGCATGATTGTTGAAGTAACAACTGTTTTTATTCGTTTCTCTGTAAAAGTCGTCTTCTCCTGGAACTGTATATTCTGGCGGAGGAAGGATGACTGCAACAGATCCAGAGGTCAGCGACCTCAGACTGGAGCGACGTTCACCTTTCAGCACGACAACGACCTGAAGCATCCAGCGGAGACAACACCGGAGCGGCTTCAGGACACATCTCTGAGTGTCCCTGAGTGTCCAAAGCCCAGACTTAAACCCTACAGAACATCTGAGGAGAGACCTGAAGGTGGAGTTCAGATGCTTCCATCCTGACGCAGCCTGAGAGGATCTGCAGGAGCCAAATCCAGGAGTCAAAGGTCGTAGAGAGACGAACCAAGAAGACTGGCAGCTGGACCTGCTGCCAAAGGGGGTCTACAAAGCCCTGAATTAAGGTCTGATACTTATGGAAATGAAAGATTTCAGGTTTTGATTTTTAATAAATTTGTAAAAATTTCTAACAACATGTTTTCTCTTTGTCATTATGGGTTACTGAGTGTAGATTAATGGGCAAAAAGGGCAATTTTATCCATTTAAAATTAAATCTACAACAATAAAATGCGCAGAAAGTGAAGGTCTGAAATCTTTCTGGAGACGCTGTATGTTTATGGATTGCATATATTGGGCTCAAACATGCAAAACCGTTGGCATGGTCCTTTAATTAGAGGTTATATACTGATAGACATTTTTCTACAGCCCTTTTTGCTTTTATTTACCAAGGCTGCCCATATTTGTGTGTAATTTTAGCGTTTAAGCTCAATAAAAAGCGTGGAGTGAATGTATGCCTCCACCGGGAAATATANAAACATGGATTTTTAAGGTGGGTGTATCACTTGAATATTTGATTTTGAAAGATTAAGAGATTTAGCAAAATATCAGGAAAGCTGAAATATGGTTTTATCCTTTGGGAAATGATTGTCAGTAACGTAACATGTATGAAAATTTAATATATTAGGGTCAAACATGCAAAATGGCCGGTAGGGTCCTTTAAAATGCCCGCCTACAACCGTGTGTGTTTATCTTAACGCTACAACTTAACAACAGACCTGTAAAAACATTAGCACAGTGTATGAAACGCTAAGATGAACACGGCTGTATGAGAATCTGCGTCAGTCTTCAGGGCTTCATCACGCGTGTGCTTTTGGTCACGCGTAAGACAGCCAGAGCAGAATGTGCGCGCTGTGAGGAGGACAGGAGCTGTTCTTCGTCATGATGTGCAGAAAATGAAGCTTTGTGCTTTGTGACTCTTATCAACATGACAAGGACGCTGCCTCAGATTGCAATTTCTCTCTCAAATATTAACTCATTAATCATTGCTGCTGTCCAAGATGGATTTTAATTTTGCATAGAACACGTCTCACCCATCCCCCGCCCCCTAACCAAACACCGTGAGATTACATTCTTCGCCCTTGCTGTGTTTTTGTCATCGTCTCTCGTGTTTGCTGATGTCACTCGTAGCAGCGACCGGCAGCTTTGGACACTAATTTGCCTTTTTTTTTTCCTGACTGTCTTCTTCTTCTTCCTCCAGGTCAACACGTGCCGAACCAAACTTCCTTTAATCCCTCGACCGAGGCGAGGAATGTTCTGCTGTTCGTCTCTGTAACACGAGTGTACGTACCCATCTAAATGCAAATGTCCAGACCTGCACGCCGGCGAGGTGGCAGCTGCTGCCAGATGTTTTCCGCTCGCTTCCTCTCCGTTTTCTCGCTCTGCTCGCACTCAAACATGCAGTTTCTTCTTTTAAATAAATGGGCCCTAAAGTGTGAGGAGGAAATGAAATCAGGCCGCAAAAAGAGCCAAATCAAACTGTTTAAAGGAGCATACCTGTGATTTTACATGTTTGAGTCCTGTAAATACTTCCTGCATGTTAATTTACTGATAAACATTTTCTAAAACATAAAACCATAACGTAATTTGTTCTGGGTTTTTTTTCCCCCAAAATCCTTTTTTATTTCAAATCAAATGTTCAGCTGATACGTCCACCTTAAAATTCTACTTTTCACCTTCTAATACTTTTGCATGATTGTAGAAGGCCGGTTGTTTTAATTTCTCAGTAAAAGTCGTCTTCTCCTGGGACTATATTCTCTGGTGGAAGCATACGTGTTGTTCCGTGTAGCTCGTTGTTGGACCGGTTAAATTAATTAACTTCTACAAACATCTCAGAGACATTTCATTTGCTGCGATGGATTATTTATGTTTCAAGTCTCTGAAAGCTGCTTTTTTATGGCGTACGGCATGAAAACGTTGTGTTTTGTAAAACGATTGGCAGTGATGTAACGTGTTATGGGAATCAATCATTAAAATTAGTGGTATGGTCCTTTAACATCTTTGTGTGTCTGGCTCTCTCCAGGCGGACTCGTGCAAGCGTGTGCGTGCGTGGGCTCACGGAGGGAAGGAAGCTGTGAGTGACACTTTTAATTTTCCACATCCTGCATCAGTGTCGTAGCAGCGATAGCGACGCGTTTGTGGTGTTCCAGACAAGAGCTGCCGAGCCGTCCGACACGCTCGCCGCCTTTCAGAAGAGACCATCACGCTGACTTTATCAAGATTAAAAAGCCAGCGGCCTGCCGTGGAACTAGCAGAGGGAACGCCGCATCTCCAACACGTCTGCCTCATCCCCTGCTGGGAAAAACGCTGTAAGTGTTCCTGACGACACGCTGCATGACTTTAAAACATGCAGCGGTTATAACCGTTAAAAAGCGACACACATGGCGTCTGAGAATCCTTAAAAATTACTAAATTTTCCAAAATCAAGGCTATAAATGGTATTGAAGGACCATACCACCCAATTTACATGTTTGAGCCCAATATATTCAGTTTTTATACATGTTACGTTACTGACAATCATTTCCCAAAGGATAAAACTGTATTTCAGCTTTCCTG